>ML664659.1:4192252-4215750 GCA_007570785.1 Antilocapra americana | reverse complement strand
GAAGATGATGGTGTGTCATGAATACCTCAGTTCTCTGCACTTAAAGTCCCAGGAAAAAGAACAAAAAAAGAAAGAAAATCAAATGTGGAAGCTATTTCTTGTTCCTTAACAGTAGTTATAGACATGTATTTTTCCTAATGAAAGTTTTGAAAACTGTTTTAAAGTCAAAAATTGACAAATGTGTAGTCAAATATTAATGTTATAGCTCTAACCATGTTGTGGCTACTTTTCATATTACTGTTAGATAATATTTCAATTTAATTTCATTCATGATTTTAAAATATTATGTAATATGTCTCTAACTATAATTACAATGTCTAAGATATAGGAATAATTTATGTCTCTAATCTGCCAAAAGAAAAAGAAAGGGAGAAATACAAGAAGCATCCTAGACATGGATTGAAACAGAAACAATTTTGTTCTCTATTTTTAAATTGAATGTGAAAATCAGGGCCAGGTTACTCAGTTGAGCAGTATCTTAAGCAAAATTTTATATAACAATAAAATGTTCTCTTCCTGGTCTTCTCACATATTTTGTGCAGAGTAATAGCTAAGCGATTTAGCATCTGATTGATACAATAAAAACAGGAGATTCCATCCCACCCTCCCCACACACGAAAGAGAAGATTCCCCTTTGCTTATAAAAACCTGCAACTGAAATGTTAGTTTCTCTGACCTTCAGTCTGTGATGAAGATAATGTATAAATAAATGTCTTGAAGGGTCTGAGTAGTCACAGCAGTAGGTGATCATCTCCTCTTAATGAAATTATGTAGGCTATGTGTTTCTGTGTGTATACATCTCTGTAGCTTAATCTAAAAATAATTTAATTTATAATGTATTTTGTTAGAACTTATTTTGTTTCCTTTCTCATGATATTGCCTTACAACAGAGATGGGCCAGTCAACACCTCTCAATTGTACTGTGTTCTCTGGAAATTACAAAGGAAATAGAGGTCATAACCCAACCCTTATGGAGGTGCTTAATCTAATGGGGGGATTAGAAAAACACAAATAAACACAGGTAATGGAAACACAATCATTGACAGTAATCCAAACATATCCAAGACAAACACTTCATAATTATATTTATTGACAAGATCCCAGGTGTGTAATAGCTCTGCCCTTTGACTCCTGCTATTGAAGACAGGGTCTGGGATTAAGAATCGGAAAATATAGATTTTATTTCCAACTCCAGTCAAGTGGCTTTATGCAAATTACCATCTGAACCTGAGTTTCTTCAAAAATACAGTTTGGACATTGGCTCTTTCTCTGCTGGCTTCAAAAAATATTATGAGGATTAAGTGATAAAATATGTGTGAAAGTGCTTTGTAAACTGGAAAGCTATATGCATATCTGAGGAAATATTTTCTTTGAGATTTTGAGATTTATTGCTCATGCAATCTCCTTCTAGAGAGCCAATACCTCCCACTTTGTACCTTAAGTACTTTGTAACTTAAGTACCAACTCACTTCATGTTCTGTCTTCTCAGTGAAACCTACATATGGTCTTTCCATCCTCTGAACTCCTAAGACTACTTCCTAGTCATTCCCTTGCCTGAAACTGCCTGGTATTATTATTTAGGTTTTTGTGCACATTGTCTTTTCTACTTTGTCAGACTATAAGCCATTGGAGATCATGGATTTGTCTGATATATCTGAGTTTTTCCACAGTCAGTGCCTAGTATGGTTACTTTACATGAAGTGTTTCAATACATATTTATTGATTAATTATAAGATGGTTCATTCATTCATTTGGCAAATATACTGAGTATATACTCTGTACCAGGTACTGTACTATTTTAGGGATTGAGGACTATAACACCTACCCTCATGGAACTTACATCTAACTGGGAAAGTCAGTGTATATAAACAACAGTATGTTTGTATTTTTTTCAGGTGGTTTTAGTACTTGAAGAAAATACTTACACTTGAGGAAAACTGAAACAAGGGAAGGGAATTTAGTATGACTGTTGATCATAGGGGTTGGGATGCTCTATTACACAGGATGATCAGAAATATCTTCCCTTAGAAGGAAACATTAGAGAAGAGACCTAAATGAAGGAGTAAGTAATGCAAAGACCTGAAAGAAATGTGTTTCAAGCAGTAATGTACACCCCATCAGGTTTCCTTACTGATTGTGAATCAAGTTGACATGGAGTGATATATTTTATGAGTGTACAACTTTATTTTTGTAGGAGCTATATATTCACTCTTTTTGAAATTATTATATCACCTTGCTAATTAAATGTTTTTTCTTTATTTTTTGCTGTTCTAGTTCTTCATTGCTGTGTGGGTTTTTCTCTAGTTTTACCAAGCTGGGGCTACTCTTTGTTGCTGTGTGGGCTTTTCACTGTGGTGGCTTCTCTTGTGGAGCACAGGCTCTAGCGTGCACAAGCTTCAGTAGTTGCAGCATGTGGGTTCAACAGTTGTAGCGCAAGGGCTTAGTCGCTCCCCGGCAGGTGGGGTTTTCCCCGACCAGGGATTGAATCCATGTCTCCTGCATTGGCAGATGGATTGTTTACCACTGAGTTACCAGGGAAGCCCCATGCATTTTTTTAAATTCAACAAATATTTATCAGCTACTACTTCCCTGGTGGCTCAGATGGTAAAGCATCTGTTTACAATGCAGCAGACCCAGGCTCGATCCCTGGTTCGGGAGGATCCCCTGGAGAAGGAAATGGCAGCCCACTCCAGTACTCTTGCCTGGAAAATCCCATGGACGGAGGAGCCTGGTAGGCTACAGTCCATGGGGTCGCAAAGAGTCGGACATGACTGAGCAACTCCACTTCTTCCTTTATTATGTATCAGGGCTTCCCTGGTGGCTCAACTGGTAAAGAACACACCTGCCGATGCAGAAGAAGCAGGGTACTCAGGTTCAGTCCCTGGGTCAGGAAGATTCCCTGGAGAAGGCAATGGCACCTCACTCCAGTATTCTTGCCTGGAAAATCCCATGGATGGAGGAGCCTGGTAGGCTGCAGTCCATGGGGTCACCAAAAGTTGGACACAGCTGAGCGACTTCACTTTCATGCATTGGAGAAGGAAATGGCAACCCACTCCAGTGTTCTTGCCTGGAGAATCCCAGGGACCGGGGAGCCTGGTGGGCTGCCATCTATGGGGTCGCACAGAGTCGGAAATGACTGAAGCAATTTAGCAGCAGCAGATAATATATGGCAGATGCACAATCATTGTGGAATCTTATACAGTAGTTAAAACAAGATTAGATAAAATAGAACTTCCAGTAATTATGTACAGGTATGAGAATTGGACCATAAAGTAACCTGAGCACTGAGGAACTGATGCTTCCAAACTGTGGTGCTGCAGAAGATTCTTGAAAGTCCCTTGGACAGCAAGGAGGTCAAACTACACAATCTGAAAGGAAATCAACCTTGAATTGGAAGGCCTGATGCTGAAGCTCCAATACTTTGGCCACCTGATGCGAAGAGCCAACTCATTGGAAAAGACCCTGATGGTGGGAAAGATTGAGGGCAAGAGCAGAAGAGGATGACAGAGAATGAGATGGTTGGATGGCATCATTGACTCAATGGACATGAGTTTGAGCAAACCCCAGGAGATAGTGAAGGACAGGGTAGCCTGGTGTGCTGCAGTCCATGGGGTCACAAAGAGTCGGACATGATTGAGTGACTGAGAAACAACAAACTTACAAAACAGTCCTAGCATAAGTGTTCTAAGGCTGACATGATACCTCCATGTTTTTTTTTTCATAACACAGGATCATTCTATCATTTTGCTCTGCCATCCTGAAAATTTAGCCTGCTCCTACCACTAGTCCAAATTCCAGTCACAGTTAAGAGGAAGAGATACAGAAAAAACATTTTCATTTCCTTTTTAAAAAATTGTACATGTCACTTTCACTTACATCTCATTGGCCAGAAAAAGTCTTCATGGAAACATTGAGCTGCAAAGGAAGCTAAGAAACATACTCTTGAGCAGAGCATTCCATGTCCAGCTAAGCTTTTATTATTATAGAGAAAGTAGAGAATGGTAATTGAGTGAACAATTCTTACCACGTGCCTAGCATGAAATATTTTACTTTTTTTTCATATCTTAATTTGGACTAGCCACATTTCAAGTGTCCTGTGCTCATATATGTCTTGTGCTCATGCTCAGTCGTTCAGTCATGTCTGACTCTCTGCCACTCTATGCACTCTGTGCACTGTAGCCCAACAGGCTCCTCTAGTCCATGGGATTTTCCAGGCAAGAATACTGGAGTGGGTTGTCATTTCCTCCTGCAAGAGATCTTCCTGACTTAAGGATCCAACTTGCATCTCCTGTGACTCCTGTATTGGTAGGTGAATTCTTTTTTTTTTTAATTTTCTTTACTTTATTGTGTTGGTTTTGCCATACATTGACATGAATCCACCATGGGTATACATATGCTCCCCCTCCAGAACCCCCCTCCCTCCTCCCTCCCGATTCCCTCCCCCTGGGTCATCTGGTGAATTCTTTACCACTGAGCCCCTTGGGAAGCCCACATGTGTGTCTAGTCCTTATCATAAAGGACAGTACACTTTCTAAAAAAATTTTGGGCCATACTGCCCAGCATGCAAGATCTTAGTTCCCTGACCAGAGATCGAACCTGTGCCCCTGCACAGAGTCCTAACAACTGGACTGCCAGAGAAGTCCCAGGACAGCATACTTCTATGTAGCACTTGTCCATTTACTTCAAAGATCTCAATCCACTTCCCACAACTATTACTTCTCTGGTAGTTTCAGTTTCTTACTAAGCTGTCTGAAATATTCCTTTTTATGGTTAGTTATCGGACATTCATTTAGCCACAATAATAATGCAAGCACTTTCCTGAACCAAAAGCAAACTTCTAAGAACTTTTATCTTCTGCAAAACGAAAACCAAAGACCAAAACAAATAAAAAAACCATATTACTACCACTAAAGAAAAACAAAGCAAGAAAAAAATCTTAGTGAGCATTTATCATTTTACACATTAAGTGTGACTTATAATTTAATTTTTTTCATCAATACCTCATAAACATCTTTTATAGATTTATTACTTCACATATGCTCACTTATTCAAGAAAATGTGTTTTACAAAAAATACTAAGGGCATGGAGTTTCTGTAATTTACACTTTTATGTTTGTTATTGTTTTTGATCAATTAATCATAGGGAGCAGATCTGACAATATGGAGAGAATGTGGAATAGTTATGAGCTGAGGAGTCAAGAAAGTTGCAAGCCGACTGAGACTTGTTTGATAAAATCAATCATTTTGAAGAACATTATTTTTTAATTATTTCAAGTTCCTTGACAGGATAAAGTTAAAATCTATGAAGACCATGGGGATCACTTATGCTGTGATTCTTGCTGAAAATGTCAAATATAGCTGTAAAGAATTATCAATTAGAGTGAAATTGACACAAATCAAAGCAGCCACACATTTCTGAGAGTTTTTATAAGAGTGGAAGAATACTATTTTTACTTCAAGGAAAGAATGTCTTATCAATTCTAGCAGTGTCTTCACCCTCAAAAGCTCCATATTTCTGCTGATGCTAATACTCGTAATCAGTGCTCACAATGGGCTGTAGTGACCTATCCACAAACTTTTGTTTTTTCTATTATAGTTTCCTTCATGATTACTTTAAAAATAACTGACTCAGAGAACATATATAGTGTGTGATCAAGAAACAAAGAATATTTTTACATAGTTTGCTGGTCTATTTGGTTATTGAACCCTCCCAAAACCTTGCATTCATTAGCATCTTGTCCTACTACTCGATCATCCAAGTTTTACACTATACAGGCACAGGGTTTTACTGCTACAGTTAATAAGACTTTACAAACTCCAGCCTGTGTCCTTTATTATATATTGTTCATCCTACACATCTGTGATCCTGAATTTAGTACTTCTACTATTTATGTACCATGGACAGTATGTCATAAATCACAGCAGATGATAGTACAAAAATTGAATGATATTTTCCATTAAAATATAATTACTAAATACCATTTAGATAACTTATATTTTCTTAATATAATCTATTTTTAATCAAGGAGATATTGCATTTTGATATTTCAGTATTAACCTTAAAATATGATTTAAATGTTTGCTTAACTAAATATTTTACCTAATAAAATATGTAAATTTCAATTTTTGTGAAATCATCATTATTCTTGGAATAAAAAATTACTTCATTTCTAGCATATTTCAATATTCTTTTCACTGGAATTAAGAAATTTCCTTGAAAACTGATATTTATTTTTCATAAGTGGCAAATTACAACAACAACACGATTTTTAGGGCTGTTAATAAGATGTTTATGAAGCATTCATTGAGTCACTGTTTTATACAGACACATCAGACCAGACATTCCATGCTCACAAAACTCTTATAATCCTATCTGTGAAAATGTATACACAATTAAGAGGATCTCTAAGTTATGAAAAAATAGTACAAAGTACATATAAGTCCCAAGAAAAATAAAGCAAAGGAAATCCTTGTGCATTGATTTTCATCAGAGAAAGTTTTCTGGAAAGAAGGTTTAAGGATATAATAGCATAAATTGGTTTATATGAAAGATGCTACCATTTGGGCCTAGAGCTACACAAAGTCAAGTGGAAGTTATATATGTCTATGCTCATTATATGAATGAATTTGTGTTTTGGGAAATTTTTTCTCTATGTAGAGATGTTTCCCAAATTAAATATATATATATATATCGTAAAAATTCTTTAGTTTAAAATGTGTAATAGGTGAAAATTACTTAATTTATCCACCTATGTATCCATGCCATTATATATATAGTTCAATTTAAAAATAAGACTACAGCATTCTTTCTGAAAATTATTAATGCTTCCAAATTTTTGAAAAACATTTTATCAATTTTGTTCAGTTTGGGGAAGAAAATAAGCAGTTTGGCCAGCTTTTATGGTAACAATTTGAATGTGACGTATATTTTCATGCTTTTAAATAATGCTTTTCTTTACAATGTAGATTTTTCTTTTTGGTTAAAACTGACATTGCTGACATTATTGAATGCTTTTGGTGCTGTTCATCAACTCCCAAGAAATAATGTTTGCAATTGTACAGAGATTTCATTTAAAGTAATATAATAATTAAAATACATTAAAAAGATTACTGTTATTATATGGAGTATTTTTTCACCTAAATTGTATTGGAGCACTGTCATAGTATGCCTCTCTACTTTTGTGCTATAGTTATGTCAAAGGCCATCTCTAAAGTGGTCATAATTTATCTTCACTAATTCTCTTGGTACACAGTTGTATAATTGTTATGAATACAAATGGAATTATTCATATCTGAAAAAAATAAATACAGTAGTTTCTTTATCAACCTAACTGGAGCACTAAAATTCTGTACTGGGATGTGAACAAACATAAATGATTATTTGAAAGAACAAAGTTTAGAAAAAACAAATAAAACCATTAGAATGATGTAACTTCGATTTGAGGCCTAACGATTAATTTTCATATTTAGGTGACAGAGTATTAGTTTGATTTACTTTACTGAGCCTTAGAACATGATAAAAATTTCCTTGTATGATTTTATTTTACATAATTTCACAAGTGTCTCAGATATGACAGACAGTGAGGTTGATTAGTAAAACTGACAGGCACTGTACTTAGATATGTTTTCCAATTATAAGGGAAAATCAGCTATATTTATAACTTGCTCTTGGAACTATCTAGAAAGAACATGTATGAATCTATTTTCATGACATTCTTGCAGATTTAAAAGTTCCCCATATAGGAGAAGGCAATGCAACCCACCCCAATACTCTTGCCTGGAAAATCCCATGGACGGAGGAGCCTGGTAACTGCAGTCTATGGGGTCGCTAAGAGTCACACAAAACTAAACGACTTCACTCTCACTTTTCACTTTCATGCATTGGAGAAGGAAATGGCAACCCACTCCAGTGTTCTTGCCCGGAGAATCCCAGGGATGGGGGAGCCTGGTGGGCTGCTGTCTATGCGACTTAGCAGCAGTAGCAGCATATAGTAGAATCATCTTATTCAGCTCAGTCAGTTCAGTCGCTCAGTCGTGTCTGATTCTTTGTGACCCCATGAACCACGGCACACCAGGCCACCCTGTCCCTCATGAATTCCCAGAGTTTACTCAAACTCATGTCCATTGAGTAGGTGATGTCATCCAGCCATCTCATCCTCTGTTGTCCCCTTCCTCTCCTGCCCCCAGTGCTTCCCAGCATCAGGGTTTTTTCCAGTAAGTCAACTCTTCGCGTGAGGTGGCCAAAGTATTGGAGCCTCAGTTTCAACATCAGTCCTTCCAATGAATATCCAGGACTGATCTCCTTTAGGATAGACTGGTTGGATCTCCTTGCAGTCCAAGGGATTCTCAAGAGTCTTCTCCAAGAAAACAGTTCAAAATCATTAATTTTTCTGGGCTCAGCTTTCCTCACAGTCCAATTCTCACAGCCATACATGACTACTGGAAAAACCATAGCCTTGAGTAGAAGGAACTTTGTTGGCAAAGTAATGTCTCTGCTTTTTAACATGCTATCTATATTGGTCATAACTTTCCTTCCAAGGAGTAAGTGTCTTTTGATTTCATGGCTGCAATCACCATCCTCACTGATTTTGGAGCCCAAAAACATAATGTCTGACACTGTTTTCACTGTTTCCCCATTTATTTCCCATGAAGTGATGAGACCAGATGCCATGATCTTAGTTTTCTTAATGTTGAGCCTTAAGCCAACTTTTTCGCTCTCTTCTTTCACTTTTACCAAGAGGCTTTTTGTTTCTTCTTCACTTTCTGCCAAGGGTAATATCATCTGTATATCTGAGGTTATTGATATTTCTCCTGGCAATCTTCATTCCAGCTTATGCTTCTTCCAGCCCAGCGTTTCTCATGATGTACTCTGCATACAAGTGAAATAAGCAGGGTGACAATATACAGCCTTGACGTACTCCTTTTCCTATTTGGAACCAGTGTGTCGTTCCATGTGCAGTTCTAACTGTTGCTTACTGACCTGCATACAGGTTTCTCAAGAGACAGGTCAGGTGGTCTGGTATTCCCATCTCTTGAAGAATTTTCCACAGTTTATTGTGATCCACACAGTCGAAGGCTTCAGTATAGTCAAGAAAGCAGAAGCAGATGTTATTCTGGAACTCTCTTGTTTTTGTGATGATCAAGCGGATGTTGACAATTTGATCTCTGGTTCCTCTGCCTTTTCTAAAACCAGCTCGAACATCTGGAAGTTCATGGTTCATGTATTGCTGAAGCCTGGCTTGGACTTGGGGTAGCTTCTATCAGCTGTGCCCTTGACCTCGGATGTGGGGTAGTTCCTCTCCAATCATCTTATTAGACATGCAAAATCTTGAAACAAATTATATTCATTTTCAGTCAGTTCAGTTCAGTTGTTCAGTCATGTCTAACTCTTTGTGACCCCGTGGACTTCAGCACACCAGGCTTCTCTGTCTATCACCAACTCCTGGAGTTTTTGAAGTCATATCCATTGAATTTTATGCAGAATCGATGATGCCATCCAACCATCTCATCATCTGTCACCCCCTTCTCCTCTTGTCTTCAATCTTTCCCAGCATCAGGGTCTCTTCCAGTGAGTCAATTCTTCACATCAGGTGGCCAGAGTACTGGAGTTTCAGCTTCAGCATAAGTGCTTCCAGTGAATATTCAGGACTGATTTCCTTTAGGATTGACTGGTTGGATCTCTTTGCAGTCCAAGGGACTCTCAAGAGTCTTCTCCAACACCACAGTTCAAAAGCATCAATTCTTCGGTGTGCAGCTTTCTTTATAGTCCAACTCTCATATACATACACGACTGGAAAAACTGTAACTTTTACTAGATGGACCTTTGTCAGCAGAGTAATGTCTCTCCTTTTCAATATGCTGTCTCGGTTGGTCATAGCTTTTCTTCCAAGGAGCAAGCATCTTTTAATTTCATGGCTACACTTACCATCTGCAGTGATTTTGGGGCCCCCCAAAATAAAGCCTCTCACTGTTTCCATTGTTTCCCCATCTGTTTGCCATGAAGAGATGGGACTGGATGCCATGATCTTAGTTTTGTGAATGTTGAGTTTTAAGCCTACTTTTTCACTCTCCTCATCATTATGCATTTTAATGATAGAGATAAAATTAGTATTATGCTGCTGGTTGATGTATAGGTAATCAGATTTTTAATGAATGACTACTCTAATTTTATCTTTTATGATTGCAGAAACATATGATTATAGGAACTTCAACACTCACCTTTATAAAAAAGGAAAATAAAATGACTGTCATTACCAACCATTTATTCAACATATATTTGCTGAGTTCCTACTCTTCATAAGAAACTCTATGACAAAGAAATGATGAAAACATGACCTTTACTCACAAAGAGGTCGTGGTCTAGGAGTGTAGGAAACTAGGTTGACTAATATTGCACTGTAATTATATTCACTATATGCATAATAATAGAGCTTGTAGAAAGACCTAGCAGTATAGTATGTATTGCTAATGTTATTTTGATTTAACTGTATAATAAAATTAATTTTCAAAGTATCAGACTATCAAACAGGATGAGATTATTTTACTCACATTGTAGTTTTTTCTGGGAATGTTAGAAATGAATTGATTGCCTATTATGTGCAAGGTTATTGGCTCAGCTGGTAAACAATCTGCCTGCAATGCAGGAGATCTGGTTTGGGAAGATTTTCTGGAGAAGGGAACAGCTACCCACTCCAGTATTCTCGCTTGGAGAATTCCATGGAATGTATAGTCCATGGGGTCACAAAGAGTCGGACATGACTGCATGACTTTCACTTCACTTACATGCAAGGAAGTTAGACAGTTAATTTACATTTATCTAAGAAGTATGACCTTGTTTGAGGAAGTAGAAAGAAAGAAAAAGCCAGAAAACAATAATTTTCCTGCATTTTCTTTATTCTTCTCTAGTTATCAAATCTGTTTTCCTTCTTTGTGTCACATCCTCTATCTTGTGTACTTTCCTTCCAAATGTTGAGGAGGTTTTTTAAAACACTGTTGACTTAAGTAACTTAAAAACTGCAAATTGAGTGAAGAGAACAGTGTATACAACCTTGGGTAGGTCCTATTTATAAATAGTAATCATAGAAATAATAGCACTATTTATAGTAAGATCCCTAGGCAACTTCTGAAAGAGTCACCTTCTGTGGCAACTGATTAAAAAATGAACATGAAACTGTTTCCTATGAATCAGTCAAGAAATCAGTAAGGCGGGCACAGCTGTCTTTATGAACAAATCAAGTATGACTGGTTTGCACTAAATATCTTCTTTTCGGCTATCCTCCACTGAGTGAAATTCTCACCAAGAGCCATTAATTGATTGGGCAACACAAGGAAGTCTCAGGTAAAAACTGCTGCTGGCGAGGATGCTTTAAGGCTCTTGGCACAGATTATTTTCATCAGATTAGGCAGTTGACATCTAGAATGGGTGTATTTTGAGGAAAGAAGATAAAAGGCAGCAGTTGTTGTTGTTCAGTTGCTCAGTCATGTCCAACTCTTCCTGACCCAGTGGACTGCAGCCGTCTAGGTTCCTCTGTCCTTTACTATCTCCTGCAGAAATGCAGCAGTACAATGATAGAAAGGAAGCTGCCTGGGGCATCTAACATGGAGACTCTGTTTCTTTTGCCAAAACTCTCGATTTCCTGATTTGAACACTACTGTGAGAGAATAATTTTCTTCAATAATCCAGGATGACCAGAAAGTGCCATCACGGCATTTTCCTAAAATAAAAGAACACCTCACTTGAAACAAAATATGCCATTTTGAAAGACAAAAAAGGATGTAACATTTTCTTCACAGCAGGAAACCTAACCAGCAAAAAAATATCAAGTGTCACGCTGATGACATTTTTTTCTGTATGGAGAATGTCTGCTTCACATTAGTATAAGCCAGTGTTCATGTGCATGCTCAGTCGCTAAGTTGTATCCAACTCTTTTGTGACCCCAAAGACCGTAGCCCATCAGGCTCCTCTGTCCATGGGATTTCCCAGGCAAGAATATTGGAGTGGGTTGCTATTTCTCCCTCCAGGGTATCTTCCCAACCCAGGGATAGTGCCCACGTCTCCTGTGTCTCCTGCATTGAAGGTGAATTCTTTACCTGCTGAGCCAACTTAGTAAATGAGCTATTACTCCATCCCATTTCTAAGGCTAACACATATCATTAATCATGGCATTCATTTCCTCAGAGTCAAAATGAAGCCCTAGAATTCTTTTTAGTTCAGCACTTCAAGCATCAACTACAAGATGCTTAGAGGTGATCTTTAATAGGAAACATTTTTCTAACCCAAGAGTAAGGTAACTTCAAGAGAAAATAAGTGCATTGTCAATTCAAAATTTAGTTACACCATGTAAAGATACGGAAAACCAATGTAACTTCCTTATTTCTCCAGAAATTTCCAATCTGATTTTTCTCAAGCATCCCATCCATTGGATTAGAGTCAGAGAGGGATATAGAGAAAAGAACTACTACATTATTTTCCAGCCTGATAAGGCTGAGATTGATTCAGTAATTCAAGAATTTCCTTTATACGACTCAGTTTGTGCTGGGTGGACTCAGAAACATTGCTTGTCTTTCAGAGTTCCTTCACCCTTCTCCTCTAAGATGGAATCTGAATATTTCAAGAAGAGATATGCTCAAACATCAGTGATGCCGAACAGTTTATCTTTCACCATGTGAAAATGGCTTTGTGTTGCTTTTAAAGACTTGCAGCCTTTCCCCTATCTTAGCTTGGGTTGTCACAACAGAATATCACAAACTGGATGGCTTAAACAACAGAAATCTATTTTCTCATACTCTTGGAGGTTGGCAAGTCTGAGAATCAAGGTGCTAGCAGATTTAGTTTCTATGAAAGTTCTCTTCCTTCCCTGTACATGGCCACATTACTGCTGTGTCATCAAATGAACTTTCTTCTTTGTGCATACACCCAGAGAAGGGGAGAAAGAGAGAATGAGAGAGTGAGAAAGTGAGTGTAATGAGATATGGGGAGAGAGAGAGAAAGACAGAGACAGAAAGAGAGAGAGAAAATGTTCTTGAAAGTTCACAAGTCCTAGCTGATTAGGGTCTGACACTTATGACCTCATTTAACCTTAACTGCCTCCTTAAGACCTTATCTCCAAATACTGGACAGTCACACTGAGGGTTAAGCTTCATCATATGAATTTGAGGGTGGAGACCCAATTCAGTCCATAGCACCCACTGTATTTAAAAAAATGGGGACTAGATCTGACACCTTTAATTTCCTGGATACATACTTAGATATCTCTATAGATCCTCCCCAAACACACACACAGATACAAAACGAGAAGTTCAGAATCAAGTAGAGGAGGGAGTCAGGGGTGTGGAAAAGTAAACTGACATCTGACTTTATCTGGATTACTCTATCTTATTCTCTCTAGAATCTTCTATGATGTGAGAACAAGAATTTCACTCTTTTATCAAGTACTTCTCTCTATTATGCCTGGGTCAAAGGAAACAAGCTTCAGATTTTCTCCCTAGTTAATATCATACATTGCCTCTTTTAACCCAATCTCATGACTACAGCCTTAAGGCAAGGTGTGAAAGAGGGATTATTTTTCCAATAAATAAACCTAACTTAGGAGGTATTCCAAAAATACATTACCCACCAACAAAGTGTATTGTCCTTCCTTATTATATTTCTCCAGGGAAAGAAAAAACAGAAATTATTATTGTTTTTGTTGTTCTATACAAAAACTTATTAACACAGTGAAGAGGATTATAATCGCCTCTTAGATAATCTAGTAGACTGAAACCAAATAAAATTTGTGGAGAGGCATGAGTGACTATGACAAAATTTTGTTTTATGTTATGTCAATTTTCACAAGAAACATTAGCTGCCAAAATGCAACAAAAATAAATAATATTAGGTCTCATATAGAAAGTATGAATATATTAATATTATTTTCCAGATACACACATGCAATTAAAAAAATAAATCTATGTCTTGTACATGTATACCCTGCTTTTTGAAAGATAGTCTGCTTACGCCACTTTGCTTTTACAAAACCTATGTTAGTATCTATTTTTTCTAACTGAAGAAAGTCCAAAAGGGATTGTCCCTTTTATGATAAAACACAAAAATAGCATCCAGTATTTGTTTTGCAGTGAGCTGTTACAGAGGCACTCCAAGCAGAGACTGGCACCTCTAAACTCCCTCCCCAAGAACTACACTCAGCATTTCAGCATCAAGCTGCCATAGCTTTGAATTGTGTTTGTATCTGCTGTACTTGCTATGTAGTTGATAGGTCATGTCCAACACTTTGTGACTCTTTGTGATTTCATGGACTGTGGCCTGTCAAGCTCCTCTGTCCATGAAATTTCCCAGGCAAGAATACTGGAGAAGGTTGCCCTTTCCTTCTCTTTCTGACCCAGGGATGGAGATTAAACCTGTGTCTCCTGCTTGGCAGCGGATTCTTTACCACTGAGCCACCAGGGAAGTGTCTATATCTGCACCTCATCTCAATCTGCTTTGTGTGTTTGTTAGCAAGATGTGCCCTAAGGTAATTGCTTCTTTGCTTTACACCATTTTGGCTTATGAAATGTTCTATAGGAACACTTTACTTTCAGACACCGCAATAAAGCTGTATATTTTATTAACAATTGGGCCTAGGAAATACTTTCAACCTGCAAATGAACCTTAATTATACCTAATGTTTTTTAAGTGTTTACTATGGTCCAGGCTCAAAGATAAGGGAGTTCTATGCATTATATCATTAATACTCAAAATAAGGAAGGAGCTATTATGCTCATTTAATAGGTAAGGAAAGATGTTTAGAAAGTTTCCAAGACCACTCAATTATGCAGTGGATGACCCAAAATTTCCCTTGGTGGCTCAGATGGTAAAGAGTCTGCCTGCGATGCAGAAGACCCGGGTTCAATCTCTGGGTCAGGAAGATCCCCTGGAGAAGGAAATGACAACCCACTCCAGTATTCTTGCCTGGAAAATCCCACCGACAGAGGAGCCTGGCAGGCTGCACCCCATGGGGTGGCTAGAGTTGGACACGACTAAGTGACTAACACACATACAATACACACATCAGACTCAAAACTAGCCTTTTCTTCCAGTTTTACTGACATGTGATGGACCCAAAACATTTTATGGTATTGGTTTAAGGTGTATAACAAAGAAATATATATATATATATATGTGTGTGTGTGTGTGTGTGTGTGTGTGTGTGTGTGTGTGTGTGTGTGTATTTGTCCATGGAGATTCCTCCTTTGTCCATGGGGATTCTCCAGGCAAGAAAATTGGAGTGGGTTACCATGCTCTCCTCCAGAGGATCTTTCTACCCCAGGGATCAAACCCAGGTCCCCTGCATTGCAGGTAGATTCTTTACCAACTGAGTCACCAGGGAAGCCCATCATTCATTTATATGTTAGTGTAATTGGATTAATTAGTTTCTTTCTTGAGAATAGTTTTCTTGAGTCAAGTAAAGAAGGAAGAGCACATGAGGTCACTGAGTTAAATGAGGAATTTGATCATGAGCTTGTATCATGAAGTGGTAAGAAGTCCTGAGGTAATTTTTCTTTCTTTCTTTTTT
Organism: Antilocapra americana; assembly: GCA_007570785.1. Lineage (NCBI taxonomy): Eukaryota > Metazoa > Chordata > Mammalia > Artiodactyla > Antilocapridae > Antilocapra > Antilocapra americana. The sequence continues at coordinate 4,200,199 of ML664659.1, read as the reverse complement.
TTTTTTTAATGTGGATGAGGCTTGGAAGACAAGGGCCAGCCCCAACCTCAGTAAACCAAAAGATCTGATGTTTAACTGTTGTTCCATCTTCTTGGGCTGGGCTTAGTCACCCAGTAGTGTCCGACTCTTTGTGACCCCAGGGACTGTAGCCTGCCAGGCTCCTCTGTCCATGGGAATTCTCCAAGCAAGAATATTGGCGTGGGTTGCCAGGCCCTCCTACAGGGCATCTTCCCAACCCAGGGATTGAATGCAAGTCTCCCACATTGCAGGCAGATTCTTTACTGTCTGAGCCATCAGGTCCATCTTCTTAGCACTATAAAATAAAGCTGTGATATCTGTTTTATTTTGGTGGTTTATTTTTCAGAGGTGAGGGAGACATACAGTGGCACTATGAAATTACATCACTTTTTTTCTTTGTCTCAATATTTTACTTTCTTGCATTATCCCTCTGCATTCCTACTTCTCCTGCATCATATTAGTGGGTCTAGTTGGTATAATAAATTACCTCCCTGTGAATCATCAAGTTTACTACTTAGGTCCTGATCCCTGTCCTGCTTCCACTGATCATGGCTTTGCCTCCTGTGTCCCAGGCAAGCCTGGTCTGACAAGTGTCTCAGCAAAGGTTGTTTTAATTTAGAACAAGTTTAATTAAGACTCTCAGTAGAGGAGCCCCACAGGCCTGCCTAGAAACTTACTAATGTACAATGCAATTATTGGGATATCATGGGAATCAGAAGCAAGCAAATGGACAAATTTGTCTGTCAAGAATGATAACATGCCATGTAACTAGTGACTACCTGATAAGACAGTATGAATGTTACTAAGGAAGAGTTACGACTTAGAGGAAGTGGGGAAAGATTTACTAAAAGACATACTTAGGGAAATGAACTCCAGCATTTTTGGGAATAAGTAGTAAAATTACATGAAATAATTGTTCAATATGTTAATACTGTGCCTTGGTATTATAGGGAATATATTTATATGGGGAGAATAAGCCCATAACAAAATATAGCTCTTTGATTTTCATAAGGAAGAATCATGTACTCTATCAAAGACATGCAGAGGAGAAAACTTTGATCATTTATACACACGGTGGGAGGAGAAGGAACCTTCTTTCCAATCCTCATATGAAGTATTTCCTTATGCAAATTTGACAATTTAGTCTGAGTTCTAGAGAATGAAGTAACTAGATTCAAAGAATATTATTTTCTCCCCACTTGACAAGGGTAGGCTTAAGTTTTTGCTTCCTAATATATGGTAGTTTATTTTTTGCACTTGCCAAAGTGGGACATATGAAACAATACATTCATTCCCCAAATAAAATATTAAAAGCCATTAACTAGATTATCTAAAATAATTTGCACCTATTATTTTCCAAGCCAGTGCCCCATGAATCTGTTTTTCCTTGTCTTCATCCCTTTCTGTCAGCATTCTCCTTCTCCCTACACATTTGCTTCCTTGAAGCAAAGCATTTGTATAAGCTGCTTTCAGTATTTTTACAAAATCAAAAGTAGCATTTCCAGTCCACCTTTTGTAGTTGTTTGACCTTGCTGGTTTTCTGAACATAAAAGTCTTATTCTCTGTAGAACTGCTGGCAGTATGAGAAACTATCAGTCAATTTTACAGACACTACAAACACTTCAATTCACTACAAAGTTAAGAGTATCATAGTAAATCTCACATTATGGGTGCTATTTTCAAATAATTTACTTAGGAGCAAGCATTATTTAGGCTCATCTTTTACAAGCAGTTGGAATCATGGATGAAAACAAGACAGAATATCAATGTGGGACATTAGTGACATCATAACAAGTGTCATAGCCTGAATTTTCAGGGTATAGTTTAGGAAGTACAAAATATTGCCCTTCAATACAGGACATGTGTTTTAGGGGAGACATGGTCATAGTGAGGCAAGGATTATTCTTCCTATCTGTGATGTTCACCCCCATTGTCCATATAAGAAAAGATATTTAAAATTTTAAATACCCAACCCAAATCTCAGAGTTTTGTTAAAGATATGAATTGTTAAATGCTGGAGAGGGTGTGGAGAAAAGGGAATCCTCTTACATTGTTGGTGGGAATGCAAACTAGTATAGCCACTATGGATAACAGTGTGGAGGTTCCTTAAAAAACTGGAAATAGAACTGCCATACCACACAGCAATCCCACTGCTGGGCATACACACCATGAAAGCCAGAATTGAAAGAGACACATGTACCCCAATGTTCTTCACAGCACTATTTACAATAGCTAGGACATGGAAGCAACCTAGATGTCCATCAGCAGACAAATGGATAAGAAAGCTGTGGTACATATACACAATGGAATATTACTCAGCTGTTTAAAAGAATGCATTTGAATTAGTTCTAATGAGGTGGATGAAACTGGAGCCTGTTACACCAAGTGAAGTAAGTCAGAAAGAAAATCACCGATACAGTATATTAGCACATATATATGGAATTTAGAAATATGGTAACAATGACCCTATATTCGATACAGCAAAAGAGACACAGATGTAAAGAACAGAATTTTGGACTCTGTGGGAGAAGGCAAGGGTGGGATGATTTGAGAGAATAGCATTGAAACATGTATATCACCATATGTGAAATATATCACCAGTCCAGGTTCAATGCATGAGGCAGGGTGCTCAGGGCCGGTGCACTGGGATGACTCATAGGGATGGGATGGGGAGGGAGGTGGGAGGGGGTTCAGGATGGGGAACACATGTACACCCATCGCTGATTCATGTCAATGTATGGAAAAAACCACTACATATTGTAAAGTAAGTAGCTTCCAATTAAAATAAATAATTTTTTAAAAGTTATAAATTGTTTTTCACTTTTTCAAAACACTTTAGAAAGTAATGAGTCACTAGATTATTTTTAAAAGTAAATGACCACCAGTGTGAATGGTTTTCTATTAAGTCCATTCATAAATAACTATCATTAGTCTATCTCTACAATATCTAAGAGGACTTTTGTTAACTGTTTCTCTTAACCTAAAAAGCAAGTAAGTGTGATAGCATTTCTTTTCTTATATGGGGATATAAATTCAATAAAAAAATAAATTCAATATAAAAGAAAGAACTTGGATACTTCTATGACATAGAACATATTAAATAGGTTTATTACTACTTATCTACAAAGACTCACACATGCAGCATGCATGTGATACACAAACACACACACACAAACTTAAAGATTCAAATATCTGCTTGTGCATTCTCTAAGAGAAATATTTCATGATAGGTTCTCCTGCAGCTTTCAGACTATTATATTACATTGTGTCTCTCCATTGTTTGAGTGTTTTATTCCCTCTACTTGAAATATTTTTCATATCATTTTAAACTTACTTTTCAACCTTCAAGTGTATTTATTTTTTAATGCAGAGTTCATATAATTTGTCCTCTGAAGAAACTTCTCAACTTCCATCGATGGTAACAGAAATAATCCTCTCTCTTTTATCATTTATCACATTGTTTTGTTATTTTTTATTTTTGTTTCTGTCACTTCAACTAGAATGTTATCATGAGTGTAGAGACAGTTTTATTCAGTTTATTATTGGTGCAAAAGTAATTGCGGTTTTGCATAGTTGAACTGTCGTTTGATATTGGGATACATTCTTAAATAAATGTTATACATGATTATAATGTTCATGTCTCACTTTATGTTTTTTTGCTAATGACATTACTTGATGTTTATTTTATATTTATTTTAGACTAGGAAAATGATGTTAGACAAAAAGCAAATTTGAGTTCAAAATGGGTCATAGAGCAGCAGAGACAACTTGCAATGTTAACAACATATTTAGCCCAGGAACTGCTAATGAAAAAAATATCCAGTGCAGTGGTGATTCAAGAAGTTTTGCAAAGGAGATGAGGAGCACAGAGGCTGGCCATCAGAAGTCAACAACGACCAATCAAGAGCAATCATCAAAGCTAATCCTCTTACAACTAAACAGGAAGTTGCCGAAGAGCTCAATGTTGACCATTCTACGGTCTTTCAGCAGTTGAAGAAATTGGAAAGGTGAAAAAACTTCGTAACTGGGTGCCTCATGAGCTGACTGCAAATCAAACAAATTGTCATTTTGAAGTGTCACCTTATTCTATACAACAAGAACAAACTGTTTCTCAATCAGATTGTGATTTGCAACAAACAGTGGATTTTATACGACAGCTGGTGATGACCAGCTCAGTGGTTGGACTGAGCAGATGCTCCAAAGCACTTCCCAAAGTCAAACTTGCACCAAAAATTGGTCATGGTCACTGCTTGGTGGTCTGCTGCCAGTCCAATTGACTGCAGCTTCCTGAATCCCAGTGAAACCATTACATCTGAGAAGTATGCTCAGCAACTTGATGAGATACACTGAAACCTGCAATGCCTGTGGCCAGCATTGGTCAGCAGAAAGGGTCCAATTCTTCTCCATGACAATGCCCAACCACACGTTGCACAACCAACCCAATGCTTTAACAGCTGAAAGGATTGGTCTACAAAGTTTTGCCTCATCCACCATATTCACCTGATCTCCTGTCAACCGACTACTACTTCATCAAGCATCTTGACAACTTTTTCAGGGAAAATGATTCCACAACCAGAAAGAGGCAGAAAATGCTTTCTAAGAGTTCTTCAAACCCTGAAGCAAATATTTTTACACTACAAGAATAAACGCATTTCTTTACATGTTGATGGCAATAGTTCCTATTTTGATTAATAAAGATATGCTTGAGCCTAGTTATAATGATTTTAAAATTCACAGTCTGAAACCACAATTACTTTTGCACCAACCTGTATTCTCACTACCTGTTAAAGACCTTCACACAGAGTAGGGGCCTAATAAAAGATCAGTGAATTAATGAATAGGAAACCAAATGCTACTTTGTTCCAGTGAGTAAAATTAATAATCCCTTAAGCAAATCATATCTTAGAAGGTAAAAATCTATTAAAGAAGAAAAGCCGTGTCTATTTCAGTCAGTCAGTCAATAGTTGAGTAGCTCAGTCATATCCGACTTTTTGTGACCTCATGGATTGCAGCATGCCATGTTGTAAATAGACTGCAGCAGTCTATTTCAGAGGCATATATAAGGAACGTTTTCATTTTCTCTACTTTAAATGTTATTTGTGACCTTGTAATTATTAATGTAGCATATAGTATAACAAGCAGAGAAACTTCTCTTGGTATCAGTGCTCAGAAATATCTGGCACATTACTAGTGGTTTTGAATATTTCAGACTTAGCAGTAATATTGTGAATTTATTTTTGTCAAGTGCAGCTTTTTACCAACAAGTATTATTTACATGCATACTGTGTCAGTCAGCACTATTTAGACATCTTTATCACATGTTGAAATAAACTGGCTAATTTTCTGATTAAGTCTAACTTGAAATTAGGTTATAATCTATACAGTATACACTGAAGACATGTAGAATATACCCTGAACTGGGACACTGAAAGAGATGAAAAGTAGGAGTTTTTAAAAAGTAGCAATGATAAGCAGTAAGCAGGATCCTAAAAGAAGAAGGGTCTTCTTCAAAATTTTCAGGAGGGAGTTGATATAGGAGAAGGCTTCTAATGGAAAATGTGTTGTGTGATGAGTTGATGAAATAGACAAAAAGCATATCAGTGTTTGTTCAACAGGTTTTCCTTCAGCAACCTAGTAGGGGCAGCCAAACGATTCCAAAACACAGAAAAGTCCCCTGCTTTGGGATCTGTGAATATTTCTCTACTTCCAAAAACAAGTAGAGAAAAAAATGACAAGTATGGCTGATACTAAAAAAAAAAGAATGTCTGATCCTAATACAGAACATTGGAGAAATTGTTCAAAATCAATTTTTTCTTTGTGAAGATTAACCCCCAAGTGCTTGCCACTGTCAGGATCTGCTTGAATAATCTGCCTAAGGGCTGCTTCAGTGTTTTCATACATCTTTTTTGAAAAAAGATAAAAAATAGTAAGACATTTTTGTCTGGCTGCTTCTCCATTTAGTCATGCTGGTGATGTTTCTTCCTTCTTGTTCTCTCTTAAAAATAAATACATAAGAGAAAAATCTTTCCATATAGCAACTTCTCACTCCCTATTGCACACCAAGGCTCTTGTTAATGAGAACTGATTTTTGTGTAGATTACATAGAAGAGTTGTGTACTTCCTGGCATACAGTAAGTCATTTCTGAATATAGCCTCAGAGAGAGATTCATATCTAGATGTGTGCATAGAATTACATGAAAATGCTAATGGAGACCTATGCTTGAAATGCTAGCAGGCCAACTTCACCAACATTTTCCTGTATTATCTTCTGCCCCACCCTCCCAAAAACACCTTGACTATGCTTATGGAGAAAGGGAGTCTATAAAATAACTGTATTCAGTTCCACTATTTATGAAAGTCAATTTCACCAAGCCAAAGATGTGAGGAGAATTAGAATAAATAATGTCTGGGTGTTTTGACATCTCCAACATCATGTTGTTTTCTTTGTTTTGACATGAAAAAGCGGATCATATTTGTAGGGTTCATTATTCCAATTAGCAGCAGATAATCTTGGTAAAAGAGTATTCCTTGTTTTGCACACAATGCAAAGCATTAAGACCCAGTGTTCTAAGGCAAGGCCCATGTGTGACATCTTATATTAAAATCTCTTTTCATTGATGCTATCCACCAACAAGGGCCAATGTATTATATGGAATGCCATGGGACAATTATATGCTTGTTTCCTACAATGATGAAAAATCCAATCTACCATATATTTTATATACACTAAAATTTTAATATATGTTTTAATGTATTTAATTGTATATTAAATGCATCTTAATTATAAATTTGCTAGAGCATAAATACACTGGGCAGGAATTTCTCTGTCTTGTTGATTCCTACAAACCTAGTGTCTACAAGAAAACTTTGCAGAGAGTGGTTTATCATAATAAACATTATTGAAAGAATGACTTCATAAAAAATATAAATTCATTTGCTTGAAATCAGTACCATTCAAATCATAAGACCCAGTATTTTCACCCTTAGCACTAATAGCAACTTCAAATATCAGGTATAGAAGTAGAAGCATTCTTCTATTCTATATTGATATTTTATTATTCTTCCAGTACATTTTAGTTAGTCTTAACTTTGTACGTTCCATTCACCACTTGGATTTCCTTCACTGTTCATCTCTACCGAACTATGGGCCTTTTTTACATAAAGATCTGGCCCAATATTCTAGTCCTTTGGTCATCCTTCCATATGTGTCCATGTATATGCTCTCAGTCTTTCCACACTGTTAATAAAAAGTCAAAGGTGGTTTGGTAAATATTCAATAATTATTACTCAATCTAAAATAAATATTACCAACTAAATAAAAATGCCCTTAAGAGGAAGGATAAGTTTTATTTGCATAACACCACTATAGTTTTAAACCTGGTAGTATTTGCTCCTCTGAATTCCCATTCTTTTACATTAATTTTTTTTTACTTCTCTCTCTTCACTAAGATCCACCCTTTCTTACTTTTCTGACTTTTATGTATCTTTTTTCGTTTCCTCTACTCACTCTCACACTAGCTTCTCAAAACATGAGCTATGCTGAAACATGTCAATTCAGTTCAGTTTACTTGCTCAGCCATGTCAGACTCTTTGCCACCCCATGAATCACAGCACCCCAGGCCGCCCTGTCCATCACCAAGTCCCAGAGTCTACCCAAACCCATGTCCATCGAGTGATACAATCCAGCCATCACATCCTCTGTCGACCCCTTCTCCTCCTGCCTCCAATCATTCCCAGCAATAGGGTCTTTTCCAATGAGTCAGCTCTTCACATCAGGTGGCCAAAGAACTGGACCCTCAGCTTCAACATCAGTCCTCCCAATGAACACCCAGGACTGATCTTTAGGATGCACTGGTTGGATCTTCTTGCAGTCCAAGGGACTCTCAAGAGTCTTCTCCAACACCACAGTTCAAAGGCATCAATTCTTTG
>ML664659.1:4138708-4163641 GCA_007570785.1 Antilocapra americana | reverse complement strand
TTTGCTGAATGTTCTTGTCACAAAACAATTTTGAATGTTATTAGATAATGGAGCTTTTTGTCATCAATTAAGATTATCATGTGGTTGCTTTTCTTCATTTTATTACACTAACTGATTTTTTTAATGTTGACACATACTTGTATTTCTAGATAAATCTCACTTGCTCATGGTGTAGATTCTTAATTTTTAAAATTTTAGTATGCTACTGAATTTGGTTATGAAAATGTGCTAGTATTTGCTGAGGATTCTTGCATCAATATTCAGAAAGAATATTGGTCTTTAGATTTCTTTTCTTACAAAGACTTAGTCTGCTTTTGGTATCAGGGTAATGCATGCCTCATTAAATGTGTTGCTACATGTTCCTTCTTCATTTTGGGGGGATATGTTTTAGAAAATTGGTGCTTTTTTTTAAAAAAAAGTTTATCTGATTTGTTGGTTTACAATTGTTCACATTATTCTCATTTTTTTTCTTTAATTTCAGTAACTGGTAGTAATCTCCCCACTTTCATTTCTGATTTTATTATTTGTGTCTTATCTTTTTTCATAGCAATTTTAGCTAGAGGTTTGTCAATTTTGTTGATCATTTTGAAGAACAAACTTTTGAGTTGTCTCTATTTTTTTAATTCTCTATTTTGTTTATCTCCATGTGAGTCTTGATTATTTCCTTCCTGTGGCTAGCTTTAGGTTTAGTTTGCTCTTATTTATCTAGTACCTCAAGATATAAAGTTAGGTTACTAATTTGAGATTTTTCTTCACTGTAATTATAGATATTTACAGCAATAAATTTCCCTCTGAGCACTGCTTCTGCTATGTTCTATAAATTTTGATATTTTGTGCTTTCATATTCATTTGTCTCTATTAATTTCCCTTGTGACTTCTTTGAGCTATTGGTTGCTTAAGAATGTGTTGTTTAATTTCCACTTTATTTGTGATTTTTCCAATTTCCTTTCTGGTATTAAATTCTAGTCTCATTACACCGTGATCAGAGAAAATTGTTAGTATGATTTCAATTTTTAAAAATGTATTGAAACTTGCTTTATGACTGACCATGTGGTCTATCTTTCAGAATATTCCATATGTATTTCAAAGGAATATGTATTCTACTCATTTGGGGTGGAGTTTTCTCTATATGTCTATTAGATCTAACTTGGTTTATACTGCTGTTCAAGTCCTTTACTTACTGATCTTCTGTCTGATTGTTATATTATTACAATTGGGGAATTGAAATCTCCATCTATTATTCCAGAAGTATTTCTCCATTCAATTCTGTTGCTGTTTGCTTCATATATTTTGGAATTCTGCTCTTTGGTGTTTTATGCTAATAAATGTTCATATTGTTCATACATTGACCCTTTTGTCAATATATAATGTCCTTCTGTGTCTCCTGTAATAATTCTTACTCAGAGTCTATTTTGTCTTATACCAGAATGAACACTACCAACACTCTTTTGGTTACTGTTGCACAAGATATACTTTTCCAATCTTTTAACTTTTAAGTTATTTGCGTCTTTTTTTTTAGATCTTAAAGCAAGTATATTACAGACAGGGATTGAACCCAGTTCTCCTGCATTGCAGGCAGATTCTTTACTGTCTGTGCCACCAGGGAAGCCCAGACAACATATAGATAGATGACTTTTAAAAACTTTATTCTGCTAATGAATACGCTTTAATTTGAAATTTAATCAACTTATATTTAATAAATTACCGATAAGAAAAGATTTATTTCTGTCATTTTGCTATTTATCTTCTATATGCAATATATTTTTGGTTCCTCAAATATTCTATTACTATTTTATATTGTGTTTAATTGATTTTTCTTCTAATGTACTGTTTTGATCCCATTCTCATTTTACTTTCTGCATATTTTAGTTATTTTCCTAGTAGATATCCTAAGATTACAGCTAATATCTTAAAAATTATACAAAAGATTTGAATTAATAACAACTTAACTTCATTCACATACAAAAATTCTATTATCACATACCTCCCTTATGCTGTTATTGTCCTAAATTACATTTTTCTACATCCTTCCAGTAGCTGTGTATGGATGTGAGAGTTGGACCATAAAGAAGGCTGAGAACTGAAGAATTGATGCTTTTTTTAAAAAAAAACGTGAAGCTATGCTTTTATTTTATTTTTTTCACATTCCTCAAAATCTGCTGTGTATTTTATTTTATTTTTTATTTTCTTTCCTTTATTGTGTTGGTTTTGCTATACATTGACATGAATCCGCCATGGGTATACAGATGCTCCCCCTCCAAAACCCCCCTCCCTCCTCCCTCCCGATTCCCTCCCCCTGGGTCATCCTGGTGCACCAGCCCTGAGCATCAAACCTGGGCTGGCGAGTGATTTCACATATGATAATTAACATGTTTCAATGCCATTTTCCCATATCATCCCACCCTTGCCCTCTTTCACAGAGTCCACGAGACTGTTCTATACATCTGCGTTTCTTTTGCTGTCTCGCATGCAGGGTTCTCGTTACCATCTTTCTAAATTCCATATATATGCGTTAGTATACTGTATTGTTGTTTTTCCTTCTGGCTTACTTCACTCTGGATAATAGGCTCCAGTTCCGTCCACCTGAGTAGAATTGATGCTTTTGAACTGTGTTGTTGGAGAAGATTCTTGAGAGTCCCTTGGACTGCAAGGAGATCAAACCAGTCAATTCTAAAGGAAATCAATCCTGAATATTCATTGGAGGGACTGATGCTGAGGCTGAAGCTCCAATACTTTGGCCACCTGATGCGAAGAGCCAGCTCGTTTGAAAAGACCCTGATGCTGGGAAAGATTGAGCAAGAGGAGAAGGGGACGACAAGGGGGACGACAGAGGATGGCATGGTTGGATGGCATCACCGACTCAATGGACATGTGTTTGAGCAAGTTCAGGGGAGTGAAAGACAGGGAAACCTGGTGTGCTGCAGTCCATAGGGTTGCAAAGAGTCAGACACAACTGAGCGACTAAACAACATCTTTCTACACTGTGTGAACATTAGCATAACTTTCTATTTATACTTTTATGATCCTACCTTTTAAATCACATTCAACAAAAAGAAAAGCTACAAACCAAAATTACAAGAATATCTGCTTTATATTTATCAATGTTCTTTGTATTGCTTTGAGTTACTCTCTTGTGTCCTTTCATTTAAGCCTGAAAGACTTCCTTTAGCATTTCTTGTACATCCATTCTACTGTGACAAACACTCCACTTCTATTTATCCAAGAATGTCTTTAATTTTTGAATATTCCCACTTCATTTTTGAATGATGGTTTTCCCCAATATGGATTTCTCAGCTACAGGTTTCTTTTTTTTCTTTTAGCAGTTTAAATATGTCATCTTTTGCAGTCTGGACTTCATGCTTTCTGATGACAGATTACTTGACAATCTTATTGAGGCTCCCTTGTATCTGACAGAAGACTTCTTGTTTCTCCTTTCAAAGTTCTTTCTTTGATTTGGCTTTTAAAGTTTGATATTGATATGTCTCTGTGTGCATGGTTTTACATTTATAATCCTTGGAATTCATTCAGTTTGTTGAATATGTAGAATCTTGTCTCATCAAATTTGAGAAGTTGTTGGCTATTTCTCTCCTTTTCTTTGGCATCCTCATTATGCATATGTTGGTAAACTCAGTGATATCCCACTTATCTCAAAGGCTCTGTTTGTTTTTCTTCTTCTTTATTGTGTTCATAACATAGGACGATTTTGAGTTATCTATCTACAAATTTACTGCATCTTTCTTCTGCTGCTCAAAACTGCTATTGAATCTCTGTAATAAACTTTTCATTTCACTTATTGTACTTTTAATTCTCAGAATTTATATTTGATTCTTTTTTACATAATTTTGGTCTCTTTATTGATCTACTCTATTTGTTGAAACATTGTTCTGACTTTCTTTATTTCTTTGTACATAGTTCCCTAAAACTATTTGCATATATTTAAGGCAGTTGGTTTAAAGTAGTTATCTGGTAAGTAAAATGTTTTCTTTCTCAGGAAAAGTTTCTCTTAGTGTCTTATTTTCTTTTGACTGTTCCACAGTATTATGCTTCTTTGCATGCCTCATAATTTTTGTTGAAAACTGTTTTAAATATTTTGATTTGGTGGACTTTAATGATGCAAATGTTATACTATCAGATACTTATTTTGTGATACCTCAGAGTATGTAAACCTAACCAGTTTTGGGAACCCTTGATCACTTGTTCCTATCCAGTTGCCACTGTAACATCAAGCTCTCTGTGGACATCAGTTGATTTAATCCCAAGCAGTAGACATCTTAGTAACATATCTGCCTCATCCTCTTTTTCCTCACCCCTCCTTCATTCAGACTGTATTCTTTAATAAAGTGTTAGCTCATAAAAAATAAATATTATAACTTGGTATCTGTGGGAATCAGGATATATCCTGTCTCAGGGTATATTGTTGCTTGCTATGGGTTGCTTTGATTATTTAATGACTTTCAAAATTTTAAAGATTATATTTTTGGTGTGTTTGTTGTATGAAGTCTTGGTTCCTTTAGCTAGGTGTCAGCTAGTGATTTGACAGATATTCACTTAATGCAGAGAGTAAAGAAAAGAAAAGCAAGGAAACAAAAGAAAAGGGAGAGGAGAAAAAAACAAAGAATAAAAACTCTCCAGTTTTTGCAGAATGCCTCTGTTTGGGGGCACTCTTTCAAGGCTTAGCCATGCCATTTATAATTTTACCTTACCCTTCTTCTCCCACTTACATTGAGCTTAAAATCCAGCCCAAGGTGAAAGGTTAGAATCACCTCAGACTTTCTGACCATTCTTCCTGTGCTGGGTGTTCACTTGACTTTCTGGATTCCCTGTTACATTGGGTTGGTAAAAACTTTCATTCAGGTTTTGCCATAAGAAAATCCTGAACAAACATTTTGGCCAACTCGATATACAAGACCACTTCAGAACTTTTATTCCTAAAAGTAACTCTTTTCTCAGTGTTTCTACTGGGTTTTCATAAGGTCAGTTGTTCAAACCTAGAGTCCCCTGTTCTGCAAGGACATTCAACCAGTCCATCCTAAAGGAGATCAGTCCTGGGTGTTCATTGGAGGGACTAATGTTGAAGCTGAAACTCCAATACTTTGGCCACCTCATGTGAAGAGTTGACTCATTGGAAAAGACCCTGATGCTGGGAAGGATTAGGGGCAGGAGGAGAAGGGGACGACAGAGGATGAGATGGCTGGATGGCATCACTGACTTGATGGACATGGCTTTGGGTAAACTCCGGGAGTTGGTGATGGACAGGGAGGCCTGGGGTGCTGTGATTCATGGGGTTGCAAAGAGTCCCACGACTGAGCAGATGAACTGAACTGAGTGTAATCTTGTGCCCCAGGTGGCAGCAGATTGTTAACTGCCTTTCATTGTGTTCAATGAATGCCTTCTGCTTAGCTACTTTTCTACCCTGAAAGAATTTTGAGATAGATAAAACAAAGGCATGTGTCTTGCATCAGTCTTTTAGAGAACCCACAGAGAACTTTTTCCAGTAGTCATCTATGGATGTGAGAGTTGGACTATAAAGAAAGCTGAGTGCCAAAGAATTGATGCTTTTGAACTGTGGTGTTGGAGAAGACTCCTGAGAGTCCCTTGGGCTGCAAGAAGATCCAATCATTCTATCCTAAAGGAAATCAGTCCTGAATATTTATTGAAAGGACTGATGCTGAAGCTGAAACTCCAATGCTTTGGCTACATGATGCAAGAAATTGACTCATTGGAAGAAACCCTGATTCCAGGAAAGATTGAAGGCATGAGAAAAGGGGATGATAGAGGATAAAATGGCTGGATGGCATCACCAACTCAATGGACATGAGTTTGAGTAAGCTCCAGGAGTTGGTGATGGATAGGGAAGCCTGGTGTGCTGCAGTCCATGGGGTTGCAAAGAGTTGGACATGACTGAGTAACTGAACTGAACTGAGAGAACTTAAAACAGATGAACACAATTCTTTGGGAACAAGAAGGAAAGCAGGTTTCACAACTAGAGTTCTGGCTGCTCTCTTCAGAACTGCTGCTGCATCAGTATTATCTGCATTTTATAGACTTCTAATCAGAGCTCTAGGCTGAAGTCTAGAGAGACTAAGTAAATTTCCAAGATCTCACAAATAAAGACAATATTTGTGGCAAATAAAGATAGTATTTTAAACCTGAGTCTTATTTCTGAGACTGTGATTGCTACATGCTATGTGTTGTCTTACAATGCCCACCACATCTCCTTACTTGGCTAAGCTGAACTAAGTATATGCTCTTTTCCTCCTCCCCACGCACATGCCCTCTGATGAAAGCTGCATTCTCAAGAACACTTTTCATAAAATCCGCTAGTAAACTTTTACTATCTTCCTACTATCTACCTTTTCCCAAAGATTTAGTTTCTCCTTGGTTCCTGCCTGGTCCTCTGGCCTTATCAAATTACGTTTCTAAATTATACTGGAAACACACTTTCATACTATAGATTCCTATCCATAAATTTCACTTGACTCATGAGTCTTAATATGCAATAGCAGTTTTGTTCTCTGATTATTTGATTTTATCCATTTTCTCTCATCTTTAGTAATACATATTATTTGCCAATTGAACCTATATAATCTATCTTCTGTGCCCATTATCTTCTTGCCCCTTCCTTTCTTTATTTTCTCCTGTACTCTTATATTGGTTCAAATTTTGTTCTTTGCATCACTGATTCAACTTTCTCCAATGTCAAGTCTTTTCGTTTATTGCTATCAAAGCAGATTTCCTGTAGCATGCATAGATTGTTGGCAGATAGCAGTGATTCAGCAAATGCTAGTTTCCCTCTCCAAGTGTGAGACTCAGCAATTCAAACGTACATTAGGGTATGGCCCATTAGAAGCATCCTTGATAAGTAGAATCTTGTTTTAACAAAAAAAAATGGAGTGTCATTAGTGGTTCAAACATATTGCCTAAAAAATTCTGAGGCAAATAAGGTTTCAGGGTGTGGCCTTTTGATGACCACTGAAGAACTGTTAGTATCAATGATACACAGGGTAGCAACCTGAGTTACTTTAAGAGCTGGAAAAAAGGACTATGTAGGCTTCAGAAAATAAACATACCCAAATTATCCATAAAAAGACTATCAATTTCTGCCAGGATCAGAAATAAGTTTTTTTTTCTATGCAATGAACTACAAAGAATTTCTTTTCACATCAATTCTACAGGGAAGTCAGGAATGGGATTCTTGGCACCTGAACACATTCTACAATCTTTCCAATAGAGTATGCAATTAATAAAATTAGAAAGTATTTAAATACACTTAACTATGCAACCAGACTAAGTATAAATTAAACCTTTTGAAATTCACGAGTCACTTCATAGTCTTGCAGTGCCTCATAGTACTCACTGTAATCCTAAATTCTGATTGCACTATGCATGTGAAAGTTACAAGCAGTTCAGTTTGAATGAGCACTGATTTTATAGTCACTTAAGAGACCCTGAAAGTTGGCATTAGCTATTCCCAGGTGGTGCTAGTGGTAAAGAACCTGACTGCCAATGCAGGAGATGTAAGAGATGCAGGTTCAATTTCTAGGTCAGGAAGATCTCCTGGAGCAGGGCATGGCAATCCATTCCAGTATTCTGGCTTGGAGAATTCCATGATCCATGGAGTTGCCAAGGGTTGGACACAACTGAGTGACTTTCAGTTCCTGGGGAGAAGGGTACAAGCATATTTTATCTTTAGTTACTAAAACAAACAAACAAAATGATATTTCTCCTTAAATTGGTAGGGCAAATTGTACATTTTCTTCATTTGAAGAAATCTAAATTTTACATTTTCCATTCATTTCCATACCAAAAATTCAAAGTGAGTTTCCCAGGAATTCTGATGTAAAAACACAGCATATGCATTGCCTTGCATAATACAGAACCTATGCAAAATTTTACAAAAATACAATTTGTATAGGTGGTCACATGTTCCAAGTATCACCTGTATTCAATCAAGACTATGAGTCAAAAGTTAAAAGTACTACTGAAAGTACAATAAAATTAATTTAATGTAGAACAAATAAAACAAGAAAAGTGCAGTAGATTTTGTTAATTTGATCCAGTGTGAGTAAGAGTACAAAAATATATTTCTTCTAACCAATGGCATTTTTGTTTTACATTTCCTCCTTTCAGATGTACATTTATTCATTGGGCTGTTGTTTTGCTGGTACAGGGTATTTCCATTTCACACTGGCAGAAGCCCAGGATAACACAGTAGATGGAATTTGAAACTCTGTAGCTTAGGGAGGAGATCACTCAGGAGAATTCAATGGGTTTGGAATGCCAACTAATTAAACACCTGGAGATGAAAAGCACTCTCCCTGACTGAATTTTGGCAAATGTGTCATTTCAATATTCATAGAATCATAGCCAGGTCATGGATATATAGTTCTGGAGAAATAACAATCCTGCCAACCTAGAGTCTTTTCCTCAAAATGTAGAAAACACAGAAAGTTTTACTATTGAATAAGCATATCCAGATTACACTGCCTCATAAGTAAGCCAAAGAAATCCCCACCTTATTTATACAGCCAGTCGCAACCCATTATGTGCATATGGTCTCAAGTCCCTCTATCTAATAGGACTTAACACCATAATTTGCTACAGAGTTGTGCATAACATTTATTCCACGTTTACTTGGGAATTAAGGTAACCATTAATTGCATTTCTCCAAAGATATATTAAAACTTCTTATCTCTACGAAAAGCAAATGGTTACAGCTCAGAGCAACTTGTGCCTAGCTGAAATTCCCACCATGACAGGTAGCTAGAGGTGCTATCTTTGTAAATGTTTACATTTCCGAAGAATAACTCAGACACACACAAACACACACACACACACACAAATTCTTAGGTTTGAAACCTGACAATAGGGTTACTAAGCCTCTAAAAAGATGCACATGCATATCAAAAGCTTACCTTAGAGAAAGAATTTACAACTACTAGGTTTCTCATAGAAAAGCTGTAAAGGAGAGGGAAAAAATGATAAGAGGAAAACATCCTTTCCCTTTCAGTAACAGAGAAAATTAAATTTCTATTTATCCTTACAACAGGTAAATAGTAAAGTGCAGGCACAGGGAAGTACCTTCTGTCCTGATAGAGGCACTATCAGATTTGAGTGGGAGTTCCAGTGGCTTTGGATGAATGATGCAGGCCAGGTAACATTGCAAGGGTTCAGAAAACTAAATTATCATTGAAACTAAAGTCTACAAAAGTGGAAAGAATCTACAGACTAAACCTAAGGAGGGTCAGTGCCTGCTAAAACAAAAGTTTTAAATAGGATCAAAAGTCTAATATAATAATCAGTATATTTAGGATACAATAAAAAATCACTCATTACACCAAGAACCAAGAAACTAGTAATTTGAGTGAGAAAAAAACAATTTATCGGTGGTAATACTGAGATGAGTTGCCTGTTAGAATTATCTGAAAAGAACTTTATTTTATTTTATTGGAGTTTAGCTGCTTTATAATGTTGTGTTAGTTTCTGCTGTACAGCAAAATGAATCAACAATGCATATACATGTATTCCCTCTTTGACACCACAGAGCACTGAGTTCCCTGTGCTATACACTTAACTTCTCATTAGTTGAAAAGCATTTTAAAGTAGAAGTCATAAAAATGCCTCAACAATTCATTATAAATTCTCTTAAAAGAAAAATAGATAATTTTAGCAATAAACCAGAAATTGCAAAATATCTGAAAAGAAATTATAGAATAAAAAAAATGCAATGACCAAATTTTTAAAAATTCTACTCAGTAGTAGACTAGAGAGGACAGAAAATTAAATCAGTGAACAGTGAACTTGAAGATAGATCAATAGAATTTATTCAGTATAAACAACAGAGGAAAAAACAGACTGAAAAAAATGAGCCAAAGAATGATTTTGCAAAACATTTTTTAATTGATTTAAAATTGTATCAGAATGAGAGGAAAAAGAGTGGAGCTGAAAGAGTGCTTAAAGAAACAATAGGAGAAAACCTCCCACATTTAGCAACAAGATATAGATCTATAGATTTGAGAAGCTGAGTGAACTCTATATAGAATACACTGAAACAAAATCATTCAGAAACCCATTATAGTTAAACTTCTGAAAATCAAAGACAAAAAAAACCTTGAGAGTGTTGTCAACAAACATTGCAGAGTGGGTAGCTCCAAGAGGACATCTCTCCACAGAAACACTGGAAAACCCAGCAAAACAGAATCAAGTTTGTTAGAACTCTGGGAAGCAGTCAAAGGTTTACCATGAACAAGTAAATGAGGAATCAAGGAAAAGCCAACTTAAAAATGGTAGGAAAGCTTTGTAATATTTTACTTGTTCTTACTCACTCTCCTCTCCTACATAGAAATAGTCTTAAGACAGCTGTCAAGTTTCCAGGATGGGGCACTGGTCCTTAATTCCAGATGAAGCAGAGCATATTTTATTTTCTAATCACTGTGTTTATGTTTTGTTACCTGTCTGATGGCTTCCTGAAAGACTTGATTTACTTTGCTTAACTTAGAATTTCTCAGGGCATAAAAGTAGCACCCAGAAAGCATGCCTTAAAAAGAGCAAAAAGCCACCTGAGGCACAAGTTACAGCTGAAGCAAACAATAAATACACCAAAAGCCAGGGACGAAAGTGCAGGGAGAGAGATTCTTTGGAATATTAGAGCATTGAAGACATACCAGGAAATTTGGAAGGCCATGTGCATGCCCAGGTTAGGATGCATGCTCAGAAAAGACCGGAAAAGACTCTACGATTTCAACTGTGACTAATCATTAGGCTCAGGACAAGCAGGAAGTGAGAACTAAGACAGAATTGTAAATAATCACCCTAATGACACAAAACCAATCTGCAAAGACTAGGAGATTTTTAAAAATTCTTTCCCCTTTTGTTTGGCTATTGGTATTCAAGTAGATCTCTGTCAAAACACAAAATAACAGAGATTTTGTGACAACACATGACAAATAATTCAGATATTACAAAAATGATTTTAAAAATTCACTAAACAGCAACAAATCAAAGACTAAGGAAGAATCTTATTTCAGTCACAAAGTAATAATATTCATAATATCTGGTTTTCAATAAAAAATTTCAAAGCATGTAAGGAAACAACAAACAATGCCCATTCAAAGAAAAACTTAAGAGAAACTGTCCCTGAGGAGATAAACACATTGGACTTAGAAGAAAAGAACTTTAAATTATGTGTTCAAATATACTCAAATAACTAAAGGAAAATAAAACAAAGAATTAAGGAAAATCAGTATAAGAATGCATAAACAAGTAGAGAATATCAATAAAGAGATGTAAATTGCAAAGAAAGGAAACAAACAAATTCTGGATATGAGAATTATAATAATTGAAATGAAATCACTCTAGAAGCTTTCAGAAGCATATCTGAGCAGGCAAAAGAAAGAATCAATCAACTTGAAAATATGTGAATTGAAATTATCCAGTGACTTGTCATGTACAAGGGATCCTTATTAAAATTAACATCGGATTTTGCAATAGAATTCACAGAGGACAGATGCAATGGGATGATATTTTTAAAGTGCTAAAAGAAGAAAACTGTCAGTTAATAACACTATATCTGGTAAAGCAATCATTGAAAAATAAAAGAGTAATTAATATATTTCCAGATGAAAAAAATCTGAGAGAGTTTAATAGTAAATGTACCCTACAAGAAATGCTAAGGAAATCTATCAGGCTGAAATAAAAAGAAACTAAACAGTAGCTCAAAAGTATATGAAGAAATAAAGTTCACTATATAGGAAAGAGTCAGCATTTTTTGTAGTTCATAACTTGTTTTTATTTCCTACATGATATAAAACACAAATATATGAAACTATGTGTGCTTGTGCATGCTCAGTCGCTTCAGTGATGTCTGACTCTTTACAACCATATGGACAGTAGTCCCCAGGCTCCTCTGTCCAAGGGATTCTCCAAGCAAGAATACTGGGATGGGCTGCCATGCACTCTTCCAGGTGATCTTCCCGAACCAGGGATCAAACCCCTGTTTCCTTACATCTCCAGCATTGGCAAGAGGGTTCCTTACCACTAATGGCCAAACAATAAAGACATACTTGATACAATAACAACATAAAGGGGGAGAAGTGGAGCTATCTAGGAGCAGATATTTTGAAGGCTATTGAAATTTAGTTGCTATCAATTCAAACTAGAATATTGCACCTTTCTTAAATTTAGGGTATCAGATGTACACACTAAGGAAATATATTTAAAATACACATAAAAGGAAGAGTGGATTTAAAAAAATAGAAGCTAACTATATATAGGAGAGTCACTATAACTCCACAGATACAAGTAGCTTGAAAGTGAAAGGATGGAAAAAGATGTTATATCCAAATAATAACCACAAGAGCTAAAGAGGCTGTAATAAAAAGTAGAGTAAATAAAAGATTTTTATAAGAGAAAAAGAGGGATATAGCATATCAATAATAGTGTAAAATCATTGAGAAGTTTCAATAACTATAACACATCACATCAAAAAAGAGTTTCAAAATACATATGGCAAACATTGATACAGTTAAAGGGAGAAACAATTTTACAATTATGGTTGGAGATTTTATAACACCACTTTCAATAACATGTAGAAAGGAATTAGAGGAACTGAACAATACTTATAAGCCAACAAGAACTAACAGATATAAATAGGACACTCCACCCAATACCAATGGAATACACATTCTCCTCAAGTACATACAGACATTTTAAATGACAGATGAACTGTTAGGAAAAAATACCTCCACACCTCAATAAATTTAAAATGCTGAAATCATACCATATCACAATGGAGTGAAAATAGAAATAAAAAACAAGGTAGAGAAAAAAAAAACAAGATTCAACTAAATGTTGTCTACAAAAACCCCACATTAGTGTGGGTTTGTCTGCATGCATGTGTCTGTGTGTGTATGCACGTGCGTCCACCTTTCCTGGTCACCATTTCCTCTCTCCTTATGTAGGTCACTACTCTCATTATTTCCCCCATGTATTTTAAATGATAAACAAAATAGGTTGCTTCTTTGGGCACTTTCCATGGATTTTATTTTTTTTATTTTTTTATTTTTTTATTGTGTTGGTTTTGCCATACAATGACATGAAACCGCCATGGGTTTACATATGCTCCCCCTCCAGAACCCCCCTCCCTCTTCCCTCCCGATTCCCTCCCCCTGGGACATCTCAGTGCACCAGCCCCGAGCATCAACCCTGGGCTGGCGATTGATTTCACATATGATAATTAACATGTTTCAATGCTATTCTCCCATATCATTCCACCCTTGCCCTCTTCCACATTAACAGACATTTCTCCAAAGAAGACATAAAAATGGCTAACAAACACATGAAAAGATGCTCAACATCACTCATTATCAGAGAAATGCAAATCAAAACCACAATGAGGTACCACTTTACACCAGTCAGAATGGCTAAAATCCAAAAATCTACAAGCAATAAATGCTGGAGAGGATGTGGAGAAAAGGGAACCCTCTTACACTGATGGTGGGAATGCAAACCAGTACAGCCACTATGGAAAACAATGTGGAGATTCCTTAAAAAACTGCAAATAGAACTGCCATATGACCCAGCAATCCCACTGCTGGGCATACACACCGAGGAAACCAGAATTGAAAGAGACACGTGTACCCCAATGTTCATCGTTGCATTGTTTACAATAGCCAGGACATGGAAGCAACCTAGATGCCCATCAACAGATGAATGGATAAGAAAGCTGTGGTACATATACACAATGGAATATTACTCAGCATTAAAAAAAAAATTCATTTGAATCAGTTCCACTCAGGTGGACGGAACTGGAGCCTATTATCCAGAGTGAAGTAAGACAGAAGGAAAAACAACAATCCATGGATTTTAAATAACAATGATGTTTATATTCTTTTGTGATTTGTTTTCCCCTTAGCATTGGTTCATCCTGATTGTTAAGTGTATCTGTAATTTGTTCATTAGTAATCACCCTATGACTATAGCATGATTTACTTATTCTATTGTTGTTCCACCATATTTTATGACAATGACCTCCTCCAAATCCTTGATATTTACCATTGTGCTTCCTAACTCCTGTACCACAGGGGTGAATATCCATCTCCTTAAATGCTTTGCAAAGACCATATTTTATTTTTGCCTTTTGCACTCAAGTGAATCTGGAGTTATTTATACATGCTAAAGTTCTTGGAATGTGAAGAGTTGCTCGGTTACTAATGAATAATATTTTTAAAAAGTCTTTTCTTTTTCACCTGCAATTGCAGCACTCATCTCAGATAAGGCACATTTGAGTGGTCAGCAAATTCTTCCAGGCAATAATACTAACTATGCCTAGTCAGTCATGAGAAACACTTTAAAGCAGAGTTTTGAATTAGATATTTTTTAAACATATCTTTCTTTTCCACACTGAACTGAATTGTTAATGTTAAAAAACTTATCAGATGCCTTTTAACAACTGAAAACCTGTGAATGTAGTAGTGCCATGAGAGTTATAAAATCAAAGTCAAGCCCCAGATCCATTTGAAAATCAGTTTTGGTGATCCCTGCAGCTTCTTCTACCTCCTCCCACACTGCCTGACCAGCCTTGCATTATACTGATTGCTGAATAGCAGTCAATTCCAAACCCAACATGGAGAACAAAAAGAAGAAATCTTAACAGTTTGGTGGGAAGCTGAAAGGTTTCCATCAAACCATCAGTTAGTTTTTACACAGTATTGTGTGACTGAATAATCTATAGCAGTTAAGTGCTTTAAATTTTTTTGTTTCCTTTTCAACTGTGAAATGTATAAATATCTAAAATATGTATGCAGTTGAAGAGAGTAATAAAAATACATCCACATAACAACTCAAACCAATAAACAAAATACAGCCAGCACAACAAAAGTCCCAACCTCATCCATTCCTGTCCCCAATAGATACAATATCCATTTATCTTGACTTTTCTAAGAATCATTTTCTTACATTTCTTTTCAATTTTGAATCTAGGAAAGCAAGTTTGCTTGGTTTTGAATTTTACATAACTGGAATTTTATTGTATGTATTATTTGGGGATCTGCTTCTTATTAAAGATTGTGGTAAAATAAACAGAACATAAAAGTTAATATCTTAATGAGTTTAAGTATAAAGGTCAGTGGCATGAGGTACAATCACTTTATTTTTAAAATGTGTTAATCTATTTAAACTATTTTTTTAAAAATTAAAAAAATTTTTTCTATTTCTCACACCCCTTGCCTCCTGTAGTCATCAATCTGTTCTTTGTATATATATGAACTTGATTTTCTTTTAAGAAACTCACTTTAAATATAAATGCATATAGATGGAAAGCAAGTGGATAGAGAAATATATAAAATGCTATCAATAATCAAATAAAATTGTAGTAAAAATATTAATTTTAGATAGAGCAGACTTGAGAGCAAGGAAAGTTATCAAGACAAAGAGGACCATTACATAATGATAAAGGGGTCAGTTCTCAAAGAAGATATAACAATTCTTAATATGTATACACTTAATAACACATTGAAAAATTTAAAAGTGTAGAAATTAAACAATGTCTATTTAGAATAGCAAGGAATTAAACTAGAAATCAAAAACAGAAAGACAGTCATTAAGAAACACACTTCTAAATAACACACAGAAGAAATCTCAAGATAAATTTAAAAATATTTCCTGGTAGCTCAACTGGTAAAAAAAAAAAAAAAAATCTGCAATGCAGGAGATCCCAGTTCTACTTCTGGGCCAGGAAGATCCCTAGATATGGGATAGGCTACCCACTCTAGTATCCTTGGGCTTCCCTGGTAGCTCAGTCAGAAAAGAATCCGCCTGCAATGTGGGAGACTTGAGTTCCATCCCTTATTAAGAATATCCCCAGGATGAGGGCATGGCAACCCACACCAGTACTCTTTCCTGGAGAATCCCCATGGACAGAGGAGCCTGGAGGGCTGCAGTCCATGGGGTTGCAAAGAGTTGGACATGACTGAGTGACTAAGCATAGCACATACAAAGGAGTAATCTCAAGATAAATTTTAAAATATTTTGAACTAAATGAAAAAGGCTCATAGTTTCATTGAGTTAGAAACTAAAGAAAGTAGAGACAACGAGTAGACCATTCAGTGAAAGTGGAGTGAAAGTGAAAATTGCTCAGTCATGTCTGACTCTTTGTGACCCCATGAACTGTATAGTCCATGGAATTATCCAGGCCAGAATACTGGAGTGGGTAGCCTTTCCCTTCTCCAGGGGATCTTCCCAACCCAGGAATTGATCCAGGTCTCCCACATTGCAGATGGATTGTTTACCAGCTGAGCCACAAGGGAAGCTCAAGAATACTGGAGTGTGTAGCCTATCCCTTCTCCAATGGATCTTCCCAACTCAGGAATCTAACCAGAGTCTCCTGCATTGGGGGCGTATTCTTTACAAACTGAGCTATGAGGGAAGACCTAGACCATTCAGTTATGACCTAAATCAAATCACTTTTGATTATACAGTGGAAGTGAGAAATAGATTCAAGGAATTAGATCTGATAGAGTGCCTGAAGAACTATGGATGGAGGTTCGTGACATTATACAGGAAACAGGGATCAAGACCATTCTCAAGAAAAAGAAACACAAAAAGGCAAAATGGTTGTATGAGGAGGCCTTACAAATAGCTGTGAAAAGAAGAGAAGTGAATGGTAAAGGAGAAAAAGATGCACCCATTTGAATGCAGAGTTTCAAAGAAATAAGAAATCCTTCCTCAGTGATCAATGTAAAGAAATAGAGGAAAACAAGAGAATGGGAAATATTAGAGATCTCTTCAAGAAAATTAGAGATACCAAGAGAACATTTCATCCAAAGATGGGCTCAATAAAGGACAGAAATGGTATGGCCCTAATAGACCCAGAAGGTATTAAGAAGAGGTGGCAAGAATACACAGAAGAGCTATACAAAAAAATCTTCACTACTCAGATAATCACAATGGTGTGATCACTCACCTAGAGCCAGACATCCTGGAAGGTGAAGTCAAGTAGGCCTTAGGAAGCATCTCTAGGAAGAAAGCTAGTGAAAGTGATGGAATTTCAGTTGAGCTGTTTCAAACCCTAAAATATGATGCTGTAACAATGTTGCACTCAATATGCCAGTAAATTTGGAAAACTCAGCAATGGCCACAGCACTGGAAAAGGTTAGTTATCATTCCAATCCCAAAGAAAAGCAACGCCAAAGAATGCTCGAACTACCACCACAATTGCACTCATCTCAAGCACTAGTAAATTAATGTGCAAAATTCTCCAAGCCAGGCTTCAGCAATACATGAACCATGAACTTACAGATGTTCAAGCTGGTTTTAGAAAAGGCAGAGGAACAGAGATCGAATTGCCAACATCCGCTGGATCATCGAAAAAGCAAGTGAGTGCCATAAAAACATCTATTTCTGCTTTATTGACTATGCCAAAGCCTTTGACTGTGTGGATCACAATAAATTGTGGGAAATTCTTAAAGAGATGGGAATACCAGACCACCTGACCTGCCTCTTGAAAAATCTGTATGCAGGTCAGGAAGCAACAGTTAGAACTGGATATGGAACAACAGACTGTTTCCAAATACGGAAAGGCATACGTCAAGGCTGTATATTGTCACCCTGCTTATTTAACTGCTATGCAGAGTACATCATGCAACATGCCAGATTGGATGAAGGACAAGCTGGAATGAAGCTTGCCAGGAGAAATATCAATAACCTCAGATATGCAGATGGCACCATCCTTATGGCAGAAAGCGAAGAAGAACTAGAGTCTCTTGATGAAAATGAAAAAGGAGAGTGAAAAAGTTGGCTTAAAACTCAACATTCAGAAAACTAATATCATGGCATCTGGTCTCATCACCTCATGGCAATTAGATGGGGAAAAAATGGAAACAGTGAGAGACTTAATTTTGGGGGGCCCCAAAATCACTGCAGATGGTGACTGCAATTTTGAAATTAAAAAATACTTTCTCCTTGGGAGAAAAGTTATGCCCAACCTAGACAGCATAGTATAAAGCAGAGATATTACTTTGCCAACAAAGGTCCATGTAGTCAAAGCTATGGTTTTTCCAGTAGTCATGTATATATGTGAGAGTTGGAATATAAAGAAAGCAGAGAGCCAAAGAACTGATGTTTTTTAACTGTGGTGTTGGAGAAGACTCTTGAGAGTCTCTTGGACTTCAAGGAGATCCAACCAGTCCATCCTAAAGGAAATCAGTCCCAAATATTCATCAGAAGAACTGATGCTGAACCTGAAACTCCAATACTTTGGCCACCTGATGTGAAGAACTGACCCATTTGGAAAGACCCTGATGCTGGGAAAGATTGCAGGAGGGAGGAGAAGGGGGCAACAGAGGATGAGATGGTTGGATGGTCTCACCAACTTAGTGACCATGCGTTTGAGTAAACTCTGGGAGCTGTTGATGAACAGTGAGCCCTGGTGTGCAGCAATCCAAGGGGTCACAAAAAGTTGGACATTACTGAGCAACTGAAATGAACTGAAAATGGAAATATAATTCACCAAAATTTGTGGAATGTGCCAAAAGAAGAGCTTAGAGGGAAATTTATAGCACTGAATGCATAAATTATAAAAGATAAAAAGATCTAAAATCAATAATATAAGCTTCTACCTTAGGAATCTAGAAGAAGAAGAAATTAAATCCTAAGTAGATATAAGTGCAGAAATAAAATTTAGTTAAATATCAATGTAGTTGCAAATAGAACATGAGTAGAGAAAATCAAGAAAGCCAATTCATTCTCTGAATAGCTCAAAATTGATAAGTATCTAGAGAGGGTGACTAATAAAACAAGAACGAAGACAAAAATTTCAAATATCAGAAATAGAAGAGGATATATCACCACAGACTATGAACATTAAAAGGATAATAATGGAATACTACAAATAATTCTATGTGCACAAATTTGATAAACTGAATGAAATGGGCCAATTCCTTGAAAGATACAATTTGTTAAGGCTAGCACAAAAAGAAACAGAAAAATCTGAATAGACCTGTATCAGTGAAATCAAATCAGTAATTAATAAGCTTCCTAAATAGAAAGTACCAGGCCCAGATGGGTTCACCAGTGAATTCTACCAAATATTTAAGGAAGAAATTATTTATATTAAATCTTGACAATCTCCTACAGAGGACAGAAATGGAGGGAATAATTTAATACTCATTCCATGAGGCCAGCATAACTCTAATACCAAAACCAGAGAAAGTCATTACAAAAAAGAAAAATAAAACAGATGCATATCTCTTATGAAGACAGCTACAAAATCCCTTAATAAAATATTAGCAAATTACATCCAGCAATGTATACAAAGAATTATATACCAACATCAAGTGAGACTTATTCTAGGTGTGTACAGCTGGTCCAACACTGGAAAATCAATTAATGTAAACCATCACTTCATTAAGCTAAAAAAGAAAAATCACTTGATTATATCAACAGATGCAGAAAAAGCATTTGAAAAAATTCAATATCCATTCAGGATAAAATATACACTAGGAATAGAGGGTAACTTCTTTTCTTTTCTGTGATAAAAACAAAAATCCTACGGTTAACATAATACTTAATGTTAGAAACAACGTTTTCCCACTAAGATCAGGTACTCTCACTATTACTTTTCAAGATCATACTGACAGTTGTAGCTCATGCAAGAAAACAAAAAGAGGAAATGAAATGTTTTCAGGTTAGGAACAAAGAAATAAAATCATCTTTGTCTGCAGATGGCATGATCATCTACAGAAATTCCAAAAGAATCAGTAAAAATACTCTTGGAATTAACAAGTAATCATAGCAAAGTTGCAGGATATAAAAGTCACTCACTTTCCTATATGCCAGCAATGATCAAGTGGAATTTGAAATTAAAAAATGCAACATCTGCTTAGGAACTAACTTAACCAAATGGTTGAAAAACCTATGCTATGAAAACTATAAAATATTGATGAAGAAAATTAAGATATCCTGTATTCATGGATTTGAAGAATAAATATTGCTAAAGTACCCATGCTACCCAAACAGACCCACAGATTGAATGCAATCCCTATCAAAATACCCACAACATTTTTCACAGAACTAGAACAAATAATCCTAAAAACTGTATGGAACCACAAAAGACGTTGCATACCCATAGCAATCCTGAGAAAATAAGAATAAACCTGGAGATATTATACTCTCTGACTTGAGACTTTACCACAAAATTATATTAATCTACACAACATGGTGCTGACAAAAAAATAAAAATAGACATATAGATCAATGGAAAAGAACAAAGAGCTGAGAAATAAACCCATGCACTTATGCTCAATTAATCTTTAGTATGGGAAGCAAGAATATACAATACAGAAAAGACAGTTTCTTCAATAAGTGGTACCATGAAAATCATAAAGCTACAGGTAAAAGAATGAAATTTGGACAGTTTTTCATATAATATACAAAAAGAAACCTCAGAATGTATTAAAGACATAAATATAAGACCTAAAAAGATAAATCTGCTGGAAGAATTCTTAGGATGAGCACTCTTTTTTATAAATTGTAGAAATATTTCTTTGGATCTGTCTCCTAAAGCAAAGGAAACAAAAACAAAAACAAAGAAATGAGACCTAATTCAACTTAGAAACTTGCATATAAAAGGGAGCAATCTACAAAGTGAAAAGGCAATCTACTAAATGGGAGAAAATATTTTCAAATGATATGACTGACAATAGGTTAAAATCTAAAATATATAAATATCTCATTCAACTCAATAAAAAAGAAAAAAACCTGATTTAAAGCATGGGCAGAAGACTTGAATGGGCTTCCCTGGTAGCTCAGATGGTAAAGAATATGACTGTAATGCAGAAGACCTGGGTTAGATTCCTGGGTTGGGAAGATCCCCCAGAGAAGCAAAGGGCAACCTGCTCCAGTATTCTTGCCTGGGAAACCCAATGGACAGAGGAACCTGGTGGTCTATAGTCCATGGGCTCTCAAAAGAGTCAGACACAACTGAACAGCTAACACTTTCACACACTAGAAGACATGAATAGACATTTTTCCTAAGAAGACATACAGATGGCCAGCATGCATGTGAAAAGATGCTAAATATCACTAATCATCACAGAAACAGAAATCAAAGCAACAATGAGATATCACCTCACAACTTTCAGACTGTATATCATCAAAAAGACCAGAAATAATAAATGTTCACAAGCATATGGAGAAAATGGTACCTTAGGACACAATCGATGGGAATGTAAATTGGTTCAGTCACTGTAGAGGGCACTATGGAGGTTTTTCAAAAACTAAAAATAGAACTACTACAGGAATCAGATATTCCACTCCTGGGTATATAACTGAAGAAAGCAAAACACTAACTCAAAAATATACATGCACCCCAGTGTTCATAGTAGCATTACTTACAACAGCCAAGATATGACAGCAAACTACGTGTCTATTAACAGATGAATGGATAAAGATATGGTGTGTATGTAGATATGTATGTGTGTGTGTGTCCACACATAGCACATATGTGTATGTATTGTATATATATATATATATAAATTAGCATGTTACTCACTTAGTCATATCTGACTCTTTGCGACTCCAAGGGCTGCAGCCTGTGTTCTTGGAATTTTCTAGGCAAGAACACTGGAGTGGGTTGCCATTCCCTTCTCCAGGGGATCTTTCCAACCTAGGTATTGAACCCAGGTCTGCCGCATTGCCAGCAGATTCTTTACCACCCAAGCAACCAGGGAAGCCCTGTGATATCAGCAAATGAATACAGTGTGGTATTAGCAAAAGAATACAAAAAAAAAAAAAAAACACCAGATCAAAGGGTTAAAACAGAGAGAACAGAAATATAACCATATAGATATAGTCAACCAATTTTTGACAAATGAGCAAAGACGATTCAATGAAACAAGCACAGTCCTTTCAATACATAGTACTATGACAACAGATGATGCTGTGAAAGTGTTGCACTCAATATGTCAGCAAGTTTGGAAAACTCAGCAGTTGTCACGGGACTGGAAAAGGTCAGTTTTCATTCCAATCACAAAGAAAGGCATTGCCAAAATGCTCAAACAACCGCACAATTGCACTCATCTCACATGCTAGTAAAGTAATGCTCAAAATTCTCCAAGCCAGGCTTCAACAATATGTGAACTATGAACCTCAAGATGTTCAAGTTGGTTTTAGAATAGGCAGAGGAACCAGAGGTCAAACTGCCAACATCTGCTGGATCATTGAAAAAGCAAGAGAGTTCCAGAAAAACATCTATTTCTGCTTTATTGACTATGCCAAAGCCTTTGACAGTGTAGGTCACAACAAACTGTAGAAAATTCTGAAAGAGATGACAATACCAGACCACGTGACATGCCTCTTGAGACATCTGAGTGCAGGTCAGGAAGCAATAGTTAGAACTGGACATGGAACAACACACTGGTTCCAAATAGGAAAAGGAGTATGTCAAGGCTGTATATTGTCACCCTGCTAATTTAACTTATATGCAGAGTACATCATGAGAAATGCTGGGCTGGAGGAAGCACAAGCTAGAATCAAGATTGCAGGGAGAAATATCAATAACCTCAGATATGCAGATGACACCACCCTTATGGCAGAAAGCAAAGAAGAACAAAAGAGCCTCTTGAAAGAGGAGAGTGAAAAAGTTGGCTTAAAGCTCAACATTCAGAAAACTAAGATTATGGCATCCAGTGCCATCACTTCATGGCAAATAGATGGGGAAAAATGGAAACAGTGGCTGACATTATTTTGGGGGGCTCCAAAATCACTGCAGATGGTGATTACAGCTATGAAATTAAAAGACACTTACTCCTTGGAAGGAAAGTTATGACCGACCTACACAGCATATTAAAAAGCACAGACATTACTTTGTCCAAAAAGTCCATATAGTCAAGACTATGGTTTTTCCAGTAGTCATGTATGGATGTGATATTTGGACTGTAAAGAAGGCTGAGCACAGAAGAATTGATTCTTTTGAACTGTGGTGTTGGAGAAGACTCTTGAGAGTCCCTTGGACAGCAAGGAGATCCAACCAGTCCATCCTAAGAGAGATCAGTCCTGGGTGTACATTGGAAGGACTGATATTGAAGCTGAAACTCCAAATCTTTGGCCACCTGATGCAAAGAGCAGACTCATTTGAAAAGAACCTGATGCTGGGAAAGATTGAGGGCAGGAGGAGAAGGGGATGACAGAGAATGAGATGATTGGATGGCATCACTGACTCAATGGACATGAGTTTGGGTGGACTCTAGGAGTTGGTGATGGACCGGGAGGCCTGGTGTGCTGCACTTCATGGGGTTGCAAAGAGTCGGACACCACTGAATGACTGAACAGAACTATAATGACTGGACACTCATATGTATAAAAATGTAAAGAAAATAAATTTTTAAAAATTAAGAAAAAAAATTTAAAAAAGAAAAGTGAAAAAAAAATGGATCAAGCCATAGACCTTACAGCCTTCATAGAAATTAACTCAAAATGGATACAGATCTACATATAAAAGTAAACTACGGAACTCCTAAAATATAATACAGGAGAAGACCTAGAAAAAAAACTATCAACAGGAAATTTTAACATATGAAAGTATCCTTAAAACATGAGGAGAAAATAAAGACATTCTTAAATGAAGGAATAATAAAAAATGTGTTGCTATCAGATCTACCCTTAAAGAATGGATAAAGGAACCTCTCCAACCAGAAGGATAATGATAATAAGTTAAGACTTGATCCTTCACTAATGACAGAACAGTGGACTAAGTAAAAAGAGACATGATAGCCTATACTTTATGACATGAATTTCTTAAGCAATATTTTATGATTCAGGCAAACACAGTAACATCATCTTATGTGGTACTCAATGCATAAAGAAGAAATTCTTAAGATATTTATATTTTAAAATACAGAAGTTATAGGAACCTAAGTGGAAGGTAAAGATTCTATATTTCACCAAAGAGTTAGGATACTGAATCCAATAATTTCGAATTACAATTTCACACAATGGCTAGAATAAAACTGAATTTCGGTAGTTTTGCCTTAGTATCTCTTATTTCACCCCTTCTCAGTATCAGTCCCAGTGCATTAATTTTGAGATTTTGATCCAAATATCTATAGGCACCTAGAGTATAAAGAACTGATATTTCTGTTTTTAAATATCTGTACTTAAAATGAGAATCATTACTTATAGAATGATATGATTAAAAGTGTTTCACTAAGCAAATCATCAGGAAAAATGCACTCATTATAAATTATTAAGACACAATGATGAAAAAAATCACAAAATTAGATAGTATGTTGATTGTTATTGCTGTATTTTGAGCACGCATCAACCTTGATCTTGCTAATTCCATTTCTAAATTGAAATCCAAAAACAATGTTAAATGGCTTATATTCGCCATTATTTTTCTCAAATCAAACTCTCTAGAAGAAAATCAACTAGAGGTAGTCTTTTGTGCCTAAAAATATACACATAATTCTGTGGGGATACATTAAAGAAAGTGCAATATTCTACTGTTTAGATTCTTTCGCATTAGATAAAACATGTGTCCCTTCTGAGCAACTACTACTGAGATACCTATTACAATGAAAATTATTTTTTTCAATTAGCCTATTTTTTTCTGTCCATGGAAATCTGCCTGGTTTGCCATTTTATTCAGAAAGCATCTGGAATGCATTTGACTAAACTCCTAAATCATTTACAGTATAGAATTTCTGACCCATTGAAATTAAAATTTTACTTTTCTTCCAAGGTCAAGTCAATTGCTGATCTTGAGATTTATGGACAGACATCCCCCTAGTGGTTCCAAAAGGGGATTAAAACAAACTGGACAGTCCTTGCTACTGTCACTTTTGCTGGTAAATTACTCAGTTTGCAAAGACTGATTTAATCTTTTTTTTTTTTTTTTTTGATTTTTTTTTTTTTTTGTTTCGTCTTCATCTGTACATT
>ML664659.1:4079535-4095415 GCA_007570785.1 Antilocapra americana | reverse complement strand
ATGACATTGTATGGCAAAAACAATAAAAATAAATAAATAAATAAAATAAAATAAAATAAGGTGAGTATACAATTTAAAAATTAAAAGACAAGTCAGATACTGGGAGAAAATATTGATAACCTATTTGACAAAGTTTTAGTATCTGGAAGATATGAAGAACTCCTACAGACCTATAAGAAAACAAAAACCCAATAGGGAAATGGAAAATGGCAATTCCAGGTAGAAAAAAAAAACTGGATTATTCTTAGGAATTGGGAAAATAGAAGCTAAAATAAAAACAAGATATTATTTTCCCCCTGAGATTGGCAAAAGTTATAAAGTCTGACACATCCAAGTATTGAGGAAGATGTAGAAAACCTTTCGTACACTACTGGTTGGAGTATAAATTGGTGCACCAACTCCAAAGACTGGTGATGAATCCCACATAATCAACTATGTCATGAGTTTGAAAAAATGCTAATAAAAATTTAAGATTAAGCTAATAAAGGCACATTGTCTAGATCACAGGACTTAATAGCATCAATTTCTTCTGACCTTATATATCTATGTCTTTTATATTCAGGTGCCCCATTTTAAGAGCAAAACTGATTAATTAGAATGCCTAGAGAATGCTGATGAAGTATCTGCTGAAACTATGAACTATAACAGTTGACTGATGTGGGAATATTTAGCCCTCGGAAGAAAAATACAGTGCAGCTAAAGGAATATAAACGTGGGAACAGCTAGGCTTAGTTTGCAATCAGATGCTGTACATTTACCTACTGTTGCAGGGCTATCAAGCTGCACAAATGGGCTTTGAAAGTGAATGGGTTATGTAGTGACCTAAACTGTATGACTTTAAGCAAGTTACTTATAAGCCTTCATTTTCTTATCTAAAAAATTGGGATAATAATGCTAGTCTTCAAAGTTTTTGTAGATTTAAAGGTGATATAAGAAAACCCTCTACCAAATAGTATGCATTCAAGCAGTCATAAAAATTATCATTATTATTGTTACTTATTTGTTATTATTGAAATTTTAACAGTGGTTAAGAAAATGAATTTTAAATCCAAGCAGACAGACTTCAGCTCAAATCACATCTCTAATGTTTCCTGAATGTATTAACGTTGACAAATTAACATCTCTGGTACTGGGTTTCCTCATTTGTAAAATGTGAAATAATGGCTCATCTTTCTAAGAATCAGAAACTATTCTGAGAACTGTATATACATTAAACTATTTGCTAACTACAGAAACTTTGGTGTGAATACTGTTAATACCTTCCCACACTTCAAACAGAGGCATACAGAGTTTGAACAAACTGCCTCAAATCATAAAACTGAGGAAGAGAGTTGAGATTTTAATCCAAATGGTCTTGAGTGCAGGATGCAAGCTATACTAAATTGCCTTTCTAAGTCACTAAAAGGATTAAGTGAGGTAATGGATGTAAAGAATTTAGCATGGTGTTTACAAGGTAGTAAGCACCTAATGGATTTTAGCCTTGTAGTGCTCAAGATTCTTTTGGTAACAAATTAGTTTAAGCTAATCTGCTCACTCAAATACTCAGAGAAGACTATATTGATTTACATGACTAAAAACTGGGTCAAATGAGGTCAGCAGGACTCAATCTCTCTCTCCATCCCTTGCTCTGCTTTTCTTCCTGTTGCCTATATTCTTAGGCAGGCTGCAGCCATGTAGTAGCAAAGATAGTTACCAGAAGCCTTTAGTATGCATTATCTTTATACTTAGCAATTCTTAGAATCTTATTTTCTAGTCATGTCCTTCATTGGCCTAGCATAGGCACAGGTTATATTTTAAGATGATGACAACAAACAATACAGTATATTAACGCATATATATGGAATTTAGAAAGACGGTAACGAGAACCCAACATGCGAGACAGCAAAAGGAACGCAGATGTATAGAATAGACTCGTGGACTTTGTGGATGAGGGTAAGGGTGGGATGAGATGGGAGAAGGGCATTGAAGCATGTTAATTGTCATGTGTCTAATCAATCACCAGCCCAGGATTGATGCTCAGGGCTGGTACACCGAGATTTCCAGGGGGGAGGGAGGAGGGAGGGGGAATCCGGAGGGGAAGCATATGTAAACCCATGGTGATATCATGACAATGTATGGCAAAAACAACAACAACAAAAAAAAAGATGATGACAACAACCAGTAAGAGGAGCAATGTCTAGATCTAGGTCATGTGTCACCCTGAGACTAGAGCATGAGATCAGCTCCATCCAATCATATCACTAAAACTGAAAGAGGGTGTTTGACCCAAATTTATAATTCACAATGTAGTTAAGAAACTTGCCTCTTCAGGTCCAGGAACCCAGAAATAGAAAAGCATTAGAAAGAAAGACAAGCTCTTTCCAAAGAAAACCTGAATAAGGTGGCACCTGAATGATCATCCTCAATTATATCCAGATATGTTTATTCTCCATGCTTTGCTGATCACCTAGTTACTCTAAGTTTACTCTTCAATATTCTTAGTTCTCCCAAGTAGAGGCAGGTTTGCCATAATATTCTAACCTTGACCTAAAGGCCTCTGAAATTCATGGGCATAGAGTATAAGAGTGGGGGATCTAAGGGAGAGTTTCAAAGTAAGAAAAACCATCAGTTCACTTTACCTTTGGTTGCAAATTTTCAAATAATTGTATTATAAGTTAGATCAAGGTATATAGATATGAACAAAATATTAAAATCTATTTTCAGGAAACTGTTAGTGTAAAATCTGTTTTCAGAGAACACTATCAAAATATGTTACATAAAGAAATAGACCTATATATCCATCCAACTGATGCCTACCACTCTATTAAGATTTAAAAATTAATTCCTCTCTTGTAGTGATTTTAGGAAGGAGAAGAAATGCAAATAGATTTTATATTGTTTAATGTATTTTTTCTTTTTTAAATTCATGCTTAGTTTTCAACTGAGGTACATGAATTTTCTTTACAACCATACTCAAACTTCCAGTTTAGAAAAATTTCTTTGAAAGTACAATATATCCAAACAGATTATTTTTCTTTAATGTAGCTTTGCCAAATGTGCAACATTAAAACAAGACATTTGTGAGATATGATTCAGTTAGCCCGGCCTTAAAAAAGTAACCTAGCCACATGTCAAGTACAGGGTATTTGCTGTACCTCATAGTGTTTTGTTCCATGTGTATTCTTTGATCTGTTAAAGTCCTTAATTTTTAATATGTCAATATGATTCAATAAAATTTAAGAAAAATTTATCTTCAGAACATTAATTGAATTATATGAAATGCAGAATATCAGTGCTATTGTAGGTACAAGAAAGAAAACTGCTGTCTTTCAAAAATGTTGGGGAAAATGCTTATCAAGAAGATGCCCTAAGCAGTATAAAATCTTTAAGTAAATATTTTTATATCTTTGATACATTGTCCTGGATGTTGAAGATCCTCACCTGGCTAAAGGCAGGGTAGTGGATATTATAGTCTCTGGGACAATTTTCTAAGTCTGATCCTCTCTTCCTAATCTCATATTGATTTTAATATTAGATCAGAAATGTCAAGAGTAAATTTCCTAGCTCTTCTTTGCTGGTATTTTTCTCTCATATCACTCTGTCCTGTGCCTGATTGGGGTCATCCTGAAAAACATACCTGAACTATTTTAGTGCATCTCTTTCACCTATCTTGTCATTTGTAATTCAAAAGAAAAGTCTTTCTGATGATTACAATTTTTTAATTTCTTCTTGCTGAATAAAGTTACGTAAAAGTAGCAGTACTTTTGGTTCTTGTTGTATGATTAGTACTATGCTTTGCTACTGAAACAAAATGAAATGGTGTATTGCTTACGGTCAAATGTAATTTATTCAGTCATTTCAAATTGGTTACATATAAATGTTAAATGATCTTGTGGGTTTTTTTTTCCAGTCTCTGCCTGCACCTGAGTTATGTTATATCTCCCTTTCCCTTTGTTTAAAGACACCTAAAGCAGGTTACAAAACTCCCAGTCAAGAATGGTTATTAAAAGCTCAGTTTAGACCAGATTATAACTGATGTACATGTTCCTCTCTCCCATTGCTAATCAGTACAGTATACATACAGGAACCTAAAACAGAGAGGTATGTGTAGTCTGATATTGTCTCTTCCTACCTCTTCTTCACCTTGAGGTGGTCAGCCTCTAGAAGATCTACTCCTTCTTTCTCCCCTAGGCTCTGGTTCATCCAAAGTGTTGAAGGTTAGGAAGATGTGAGATGGATAGATAGATAGAAAGATAGATAGACAGACAAAGGAAGAACAGGTAGATATATTACTTGTGTGGCCACTGATTATAGTCTTCTTTCTGTCATTGCTGCTCCTCTGGCTAAACAAGCAAGGGTTGACAGAGACAGAGATATAAAGAAGTGTGTGTGTGTGTGTGTGTGTGTGTGTGTGTGTGTGCGTGTGTATGTGTGTGTGTGTGTGTGTGTGTGTGTGTGTATAGTGAGAGAGACAGATAGAGAGATGTAATCACACAGACAAATACAGATTGGGGTTCAGAGAAATACTCACATAAATAGCCAGAGAGATATTCAGAGAATGGACCCAGAGATCACTTAGAGATACACAGAGAGATGGACATACAGAGAAACAAAGACACTCATAAACAATAGATACATACAGAATGACAAAAATGGATACACAAACTTAAAGAAAGAGACAGAAACAGACAGCCTAAGAGAGCCTAAGAGACAGGGATAAATAGGAGAAACAACAGGGGGCAAAGCAACAGAACTAGACAGAAGGGAGAACCACAAGGTGAAACAGAAAAAGAGAGACCAGGAGAAAAAGAGAGAGGAAGAAAAAACACATTCTCACACCAAAACATACAGAGAGAGTCACTACATAGAATATGATGGACAAATAAAAGGAGATAAAGAAAGACACTGAAAGAGAGCCACAGACAAAAAAGAGACAGAGGAAGACACAGGGCGTGGAGACACCTATGCTGACTCTGAGAGATGAGATACCCTCTAAGAGACAGAAACGGAAATGGGAAGATCACCAGCCCTGGAGCTAACTTGATTCCTAGTCTTCCCATCACCTGGCCAGTTCTCTTTTTTATTGATTACCACAGAAACTTCCTGGGTACTCTTCTTACCTCTCCTAAGCCTGGACTTGCACCACGTTGATTTTACTGTTTCTAGAACCCAGAGAGCCCTTAACAGCATCACAGGCACAGGGCCTGATTTAATACCAGTGCCCAGTAGTACTGCATTAATATTAGTCCTCATGCTTCATGTGACCTCATTGTTTCATGAAATGCCCAATAGACAAAGCAGCCAGTAGTGAATGAATAGTGCAACAAATTATTTAAGCTAGGATTTTTTTCTTACTTGAGGATAGTCACTTTCTCAGAAACTGCTGCTGCTGCTCCTGCCAAGTCACTTCAGTCGTGTCCGACTCTGTGCGACCCCAGAGACGGCAGCCCACCAGGCTCCCCCGTCCCTGGGATTCTCCAGGCAAGAACACTGGAGTGGGTTGCCATTGCCTTCTCCAGTGCATGAAAGTGAAAAGTGAAAGTGAAGTCGCTCAGCCGTGTCCGACTCTTCCCAACGCCATGGACTGCAGCCTGCCAGGCTCCTCTGTCCATGGGATTTTCCAGGCAAGAGTACTGGAGTGGGGTGCCAGTGCCTTCTCCGTTCTCAGAAACTACTGAACGCTAAAAACAGAAGCCAACAAAACCATTTTTATCTCAAAGTGAGTAACCAAACAAACAAGTGTTAGGCATTCCCATTCTCCTTTTAATAAATTTAGCCTCAACCTCCATTTTATGGTTGAGTAGTGCAGCTGCTGCTGCTTCATTGCTTTAGTTGTAGGATTGCTTTTCCTCCACACTCTCTCCAGCACTTGTTTGTGGATTTTTGATGATGGCCATTCTGACCGGCAGAGAAAGCAATGGCAACCCATTCCAGAGTTCTTGCCTGGAGAATCCCAGGGACAGAAGAACCTGGTAGGCTGCCATCTATGGGGTCTCACAGAGCCGGAAATGACTGAAGCAAGTTAGCAGCAGCAGCAGCTTTCTGACCAGTATGAGGTGACATGTCATTGTAGTTGATTTGCATTTCTCTAATAATGAGTGATGTTGAATATCTCCTCATGTGTTTATTAGCCATATAATATGTCTTCTTTGGAGAAATGTCTGTTGAGGTCTTTTGCCCACTTTTTAATTGGGTTGTTTGTTTTTCTAGTATTGAGTTGTGTGAACTGCTAATATGTTTTGGAAATTAATCCTTTGTCAGTTGTTTCAGTTGCTATTATTTCCTCCCATTCTGAGGATTGTCTTTTCAGTTTGTTTATAGTTTCCTTTGCTGTGCAAAAGCTTTTAAGTTTAACTAGGTCTCACTTATTTTTGTTTTAATTTTCATTATTCTAGGAGATGGGCCATAAAGGATCTTGCTATGATTTATGTCAAACAGTGTTCTGCCTATGTTTTCTTCTAAGAGTTTTATAGTTTCTAGTCTTACATTTAGGTCTTGAATTAATTTCAAATTTATCTTTGTGTATGATGTTAGAAAGTGTTCTAATTTCCATTCCTTCATGAAAAGACACTTCTACAGCAACCCTCCTCATTCTTTGCCTCCACTTCTGGTGCTTTTCTTCACTCCTTCTCAGAACCTCCTCTGCCCCTGCATTTTGTCCTTATACTGTCCCCTGACCTGTATCCAAAGTGACAGTTTGGCAGTGGTAGTGAGGGTACAGGATAGGAGATAGTAAGAGGGACATGGACGCACACTCACACACACACAATGACCTGATTTCTCATGCACTGCAGAGATTGAATGTCCTTATAAAAGTCCACTGCTTCAGAGAAGTCTTCTGTGAACTTCACGCTTCCCTCATTTCCAGTCTGAATTAAGCATGCTCTCCCTTGTGAACTTACTAAATGACACAAATATGTCTGTTTCCTCTACTACAATTACGAGTTTTCCCAAGGGGTTTGACAGTATCTTATTCTTCTCCAATTTATCCCATATTATCAGCACCATGGGCCTCCCTGCTGGCTGAGCAATAAAGAATCTGCCTGCAACACAGGAGATCCAGGTTCAATCCCTGGGATAGGAAGATCCCCTGGAGGAGGGTATGGCAACCCACTTCAGTATTCTTGCCTGGAGAATTCCATGGACAGAGGAACCTGGCAGGCTATAGTCCATAGGGTCACAAAGAGTTGGATGTGACTGAAGAGACCTATCATGCATGTATATGGCACAATGTCTGAAACACTGTAGAAATTTAATAAATGCTTGAAATATAGATATGATGACTTCTCCAAATAAATTAATTTGCACTGCTTTTAACTCCAGGAAAATTTTATTTTAGGCTATGTATATATTCAATGAAACTCTATTAAAATGTATTATGCTCCCCTTTTTAAAAATTAAACAAAATACTGAATGCAAGAGAAAATAAATTCTACTGGTCTTATTGGATAAAAATCATGTGTTATGGGAGCAGCCAAACTGAGCTTGGAGCCTTATCGTCTCACATACTGTTCATACAATCTTGTGCAAGTTAGTTAACTCCCTAAGATTCATTTTCCTCATCTGTAAAATGGACACAATAGGAGTACATATTTAATAAGAGGTACTGTGAAGTCAAAATGAGTCAATAAATGAGAAAGACTTAGAAAAGTTCTTGGCACATAGTAAGTATTCAATAAATATGTGTTGTTAATGTCTTCACTTTTTCCTTAATGACTCAGAAACTTCAATATGTGTCACTTTTATGCTGTGCTTTAATAAAGTGATGCATTTAGAAGCTATCAAGATATCTAAGGAAGTTTGTCTTTCTAATTTAATAGAAAGTGTTCAAAGAAAACCATCAGCAAAATACATAGTGGATGAGTAGTATTCAGCAAGCCAGGACCACTCAAATTATTCAAATAAAGGCAGGGAACAAAAGGGATAAAAGTTTTAATTCTTCTTTTACCAAAACTATCTGTGAATAATTTAGACCTATTGGATTAAAATTTTAATATTCAACATTATTTTTAAATGGAGGTTAAAAAAGAAGAGCAGACAGAGGCAATTCATTTTATCAAGGCATTATTGATCCAGTAAAATATTTAGATTTGTTGTAAAGCCAAAATAGAGGTATTTCAGAGAGTAAAATATAAATCTATGAAAAGTTAAAATATTTAAATATTTGGATTGCACGCTAAAGACAATTATGGATGAACAGACGATAACTTTAATGATTACTATATTCTGAGCCCTATTGTTTGTTGGCACACTGGTTATTTACATCAACAACTTCTAATCCTATAGGTCTTATTATTCCAGAAGTGTTTTTATCTTAATGTGGAGAAAGTCAAGCTCAGAAATGCTAAACAAATTGCTCAAGTTCACATGGGCAATAATAACATATAACATATAAGAACTCAGACTGCTAGGGTTTTTTAATCCTTATGGCTATCATTTTCTTATTTTCTTGCTTGCTATCAGCTGACATTTCTTGCTAAAACCATGTGTCTGTCCATGCCATTGCCACTCCAATTTTTACTATATCATACTTAACATTCTATGAACTAGGAAAGCATACTACTAAGTTTCTTAGAATAATCTGGAAAGTAATAGATAAGACTATGAACTAAATCCTAATTATAAGGAATTCTCACATCCAGAAAAAGTATGTTATTATATGGACATATTTATTTCCTAGATGCATTTTGTGCTTTCTTCCTGTCAACAGAAGATGCTATATGTTTCTGAGTAATAAACTTCTGGTATAATTAAAGTGGTATCTCACTAGCATGCCATCTGTAGAAGGATAATATGGCACAGTGGAAATAGCAAAGACAATAGAGATCTGAGACCAAATTTTGATTCTACTTGCCCATGTGAACTTGAGCAATTTGTTTAGCATTTCTGAGCTTGACTTTCTCCACATTAAGATAAAAACACTTCTGGAATAATAAGACCTATAGGATTAGAAGTTGTTGATGTAAATAACCAGTGTGCCAACAAACAATAGGGCTCAAAATATAGTAATCATTAAAGTTATCGTCTGTTCATCCATAATTGTCTTTAGCGTGCAATCCAAATATTTAAATATTTTAACTTTTCATAGATTTATATTTTACTCTCTGAAATACCTCTATTTTGGCTTTACAACAAATCTAAATATTTTACTGGATCAATAATGCCTTGATAAAATGAATTGTCTCTGTCTGCTCTTCTTTTTTAACCTCCATTTAAAAATAATGTTGAATATTAAAATTTTAATCCAATAGGTCTAAATTATTCACAGATAGTTTTGGTAAAAGAAGAATTAAAACTTTTATCCCTTTTGTTCCTTGCCTTTATTTGAATAATTTGAGTGGTCCTGGCTTGCTGAATAATACTCATCCACTATGTATTCTGCTGATGGCTTTCTTTGAACAGTTCTGTCTCCATCTGTCTCCAAATCTGTCTTGCATTTTTCAAATAAATGTTAATAAATTATAGATGTTTTTGTTAAACAGACTGAATCTTAATAATAAAAGGAAACAAGACAGGAGTAAAGGAGAACTCTATAAACTGAATACACCCCAATGCTGGTTAATATGACATCAATGGTTTATTTAATTTTTAGGAGCCCAGTAAGCACACAGTTTATATAACGTGTTTGCCTATTGCCTGATCTAGCCATTTTTCAATATTCATGTACAAATGGTGATATCTAATGTATATAGCAGGCTATAAATTCTAATTTAGATTACAACTTTCCATTCTTGGAACAATAAACTACAATATTAATCATTTTGTCACATTCAAAATATACTGGACTACCTTTTTTGATCCACTTCCAAATCTAGTCTAAACTGAGGTAGAATTGTCTCTCATTCCCCTAAAAGATAGCTGAGAAATAAGAGGTCGGTAAAGGAGGAGCTGATTTATTATGACTGGATGGCTATCTCTGTCTGATTAATTATTCTTTACTTTAAGGTGCCTACATTTTAAACTTCTCATTATTTGTTCTCTCAAATAAAATATATCTTTAAGATCTCTGGAACATGTTTAAAATTAAATTTTAGTCCTTTAACGTTTGAAAGCAGAGTTTCTACTAGCTCAGATTCATTACCAATTTTGCTGTGTCGCCTAAAATTTAATTATAAAGATGACACTTTAATCCCAGTGAAACTGGTTGGTTTATTATAAGTGAGGAACAAAAATGCCAACAGACAGATCAGAGCTCCAGAAATATCTTTTTTTTATTTTTTCCAACAGAATGAGTTATATTAACATGGAAATGTATGCGCAAGTAAACTTCAAATGTTATTCTTGAAGCAGTGGACATTCATAAGGGCAATGATACCTGACATTGTGGTTTCTTTTTAGGCACTTAATGACTTGTTGGATCATTAAACATCATTCCCTCCTTGCTTTTCATGGACCCTCGAGCTAGTCATTAACTCCATAGTGAGAAATGTGAACAGTGGAATTACTGTCTAATTGTAGTTACAATCTTCTCTCCCCTGTTAACATGTATCTATGTAACTAATATCAGAAATTTTATTGTTTCTACCATCTCTGTAGTGATTGATACCTTCACTGAATGATTTTTTAATCTGTTTTATAAGAGAAAAACGTTATATGCATTTGGTACACAGAATGGCATTTTTCAATTTGGGGGAAAATAAAAGTTACCAATAAAATAATCCATATAAAATGATAATTTAAAACAAACCTGAACAGTACTAAAAAACGGTACTTAAAAATAACTCAAGTACAAAACTATATTTTTAAAATATAAGCCATATTTATAAAATAAACCTTTCTTTCTGATCATTGGTTAGCTTAATTTATATTTACTGATTTTGAATGCTTTTCTCCCAATGTATAAATCAAGGTACAAAAGTGCACATTCTATGATTTTAGTTGTTAAATATTTTAAGGTATATTCTAAAAGTAAAAATATGTACTGTTTTAAAAGTACTTGCATTTGAGGTCATTGTTTGATGGCCCAGGGAAAGAGTTGTTGGATTTTTTTCCCTATTGATGGCTTCCAGATTAGACAATAGACTAAAGGTGACAAAATGCAGCCCACAAGCCGCATTCAACTCAAAGATATAGATATTTTTATAAAAATTCAATTAAATCAAAACACTTAAAATTGACTTCTAAGAGAAAGCTTACAGAAAACTTTTTGACTTTGGCTTAGGCAAATATTTCTCAGATATAACACCAAAGCTCAATCTTTAAAAAGAAAAAAAAATGATAAATTGAACTTCACCAAAATTAGAAATATATGCTCTTTGAAAGTCACTGTTAGAAGAATGAAAACACAGGCAACAGACTAAGAGAAAATATTTTCCAAACCATAAATCTGATAAAGGACTTGTATCCAGAATTTATAAAGATCACTCAAAATTCAGTAAAAGAAAAATTAACAACACAATTTAAAAAGAGAAGGGATTTGAGAAATTACTTCACCAAAGAAGATACATGGATGGGAAATAAGCATATGTAATCATGTTCAACATCATTAATGATTAAGGAAGTTGCCAGGTAGGCTAGTGGTAAAGAACTCGCCTGCCAATGCAGCAGACTACTTAAGAGACACAGGTTCCACCTCTGGGTCAGGAATATCCCCTGGAGGAGGGCACAGCAACCCACTCCAATATTTTTACCTGGAGAATCCCATGGAGAGCAGAGCCTGGCAGTCCATAGGGTTGCAGCTTAAAAAAAAAACAAAACTGACAATACCAAATGAAAGGATATGAAGTAATTATAACTTACTCATTGCTGCTGCTGCTGCTGCTCTGAGTCACTTCAGTCGTGTCTGACTCTGTGCAACCCCATAGATGGCAGCCCACCAGGCTCCGC
Organism: Antilocapra americana; assembly: GCA_007570785.1. Lineage (NCBI taxonomy): Eukaryota > Metazoa > Chordata > Mammalia > Artiodactyla > Antilocapridae > Antilocapra > Antilocapra americana. The sequence continues at coordinate 4,083,610 of ML664659.1, read as the reverse complement.
CATCCCTGGGATTCTTCAGGCAAGAACACTGGAGTTGGTTGCCATCCCCCGTCCCTGGGATTCTCCAATCCCCAACTGGGGTGGGTTGCCATTTCCTTCTCCAATGCATGAAAGTGAAAAGTGAAAGCGAAGTTGTTCAGTCATGTCCGACTCTTCACGACCCCATGGACTGCAGCCTACCAGGCTCCTCCATCCATGGGATTTTACTGGCAAGAGTACTGGAGTGGGGTGCCATTGCCTTCTCCATCTATTCATTGGATGGACTGCAAATATTTTTTCAAGTGGAAACTTCATATACACTTAAACATAAACTTACCACATAACCCATAAACCCCACTCTTAAGTGTTCACACAAATGAAATAAAAATTTAAATTTGCACAAAAATCCACACATGAATGTTTATTAGTAATCAACAAAATATGAAAACAGCACAAATATTTTTCAACTGGGAAATGGATAAACAAACTGTGGCTCATCTGTCCAATGGAATGGAATACTACTCAGCAATAAAAAGAACAAATTACTAATAAATCAAATAATTGAGATGTATCTCTAATTAAGCTAAATGAAAGAAACCAGAGTCTAAAAGCTACATACGTCATGATTCTATTTATGAGATTGTTGGAAAGACAAAACTATAGATAGAAAATAGAAACAAAAACACTAGTCACCAGGTCCTGGGGATATGGAGGAAGAATACACTGCAAAAGGACACAGGGAAAATTTGGAGATGATGCAATTGTTCTATCTCGATTGTGGTGGTGGTTACACAACTTACATGCCTGTGATTTCTCAGAACTTCACAATTAACAGGGAAATTTTTACTATATGTAAATTGAACTCTTTTAAGAAGATATGGGTGAAAATGGTACGATAACTCAGAAATTTTACATGTTACTACTGATTACTTTCCCTGGAGTAGGAAATGGCAATCCACTCCAGTATTTTTGCCTGGAGAATCCCATGGACAGAGGATTCTGGTGGGCTACAGTCCACGGGGTCGCAAAGAGTCAAACACAACTGAGCAACTAACACACTGATTACTTTATCCTGGGGTAAAAAGAAGAAAACCAGGTAACACTAGGACAATATTTTGTTATTCAACAAGTATTTATGAAGCATCAACTTAAGTCTTTTCCAATGAGTCAGCTCTTTGAGAAAGATGGAGGGCAGAAGGAGAAGGGGGTGACAGGGGATGAGATAGTTGGATGGCTTCACCAACTCAATGAACATGAGTTTGAGCAAACTCTAGAAGACAGTGAAGGACAGGGAAACATGGCATACTTCTATGGGGTCACAAAGAGTGTGACAGGACTTTGCAACTGAAAAACAACAACTGTAAGTCAGGTATTATTTTGGGCAATGGAAATGAAGTTAGGAATAAAGCAAACAAGAATCTTCAAGCTTGTGGACCTATATTCCAGAAGAAGGAGACACAATTACCACATACACATGTAAAATAAACAGTCAGATGTTGATGAGTGCTAGAGAGAATAATAAAGCAAAGGGCTGACAGAGTCAAAAGTTGAAGACTGAAATGTATAATAACATAAATAAGGAAACCTTCACTGAGAAGGTGCATTTGAACAAACAGCTGAAGGAGATGAGAGCACTGGATATGCATTTTTCTGTATTCAGGAAGAGGGAAACACAAGGGCAAAGGCCTTGTGACAGGAGTATACCAGGTATGCTCAAGGAGACATACATTGGCCCATGTGCTTGAATTAGAATGAAGGGAGAGGAAGGATAACAACAGATCTCAGAAAATTAAAAGGAGCCAGATTGGGCATGACTTTCTTTTCATTGTTATGAAAAGCTATTAAATGTGTCCAGAATAGAAATGGCATTAATTGACTACCATAATAACACTAGATTATGGTAGAAAAGGTAGAAGTATCAAGCTTAAGATGCTATTACAGAGATCAAGATGAGAAATAATGATGACGTGGATAAGAGTGTGGACAGTAGAGATAGTGAGATGTTCAATTATATTATCTTTAGAAGGCAAAATCAACAGGATATGCAAATATTTGTAAGATATGGGATGAAAAAGAAAGTGAGAAATCAAAGATGACTACAAAGTTTTTTACTTAACTATAGAACTGAAAAGAAAGAAAGTGAAATTGAAGTCACTCAGTTATGTTTGACTGTTTGCAATCCCATGGACTGTAGCCTACCACGCTCCTCCATCCATGGGATTTTCCAGGCAAGAGTACTGGAGTGGGTTGCCATTGCCTTCTCCAGAGGATCTTCCCGACCCAGGGATTGAAGCCGAGTCTCCTACACTATAGGCAGACGCTTTACCATCTGAGCCACCAGGGAAGTCTTACAGAACTGAAGATATTATTTACTGAGAAGAAGTAGATTTGGGGATGGAGAAAATCAATTGTGTCAAATACTCTGATTATGTCAAGACAGATAAGGACTAAGAATCAAGCAATGAATTTAATAAAATGGAGGTAGTAAGTGACCTTGATAAGAGACATAACTGCGGTGTAAAGACAAATTCTGGATTGGGATCCAAAATCAAATGAGAGAAACTGAAGATAGTAAAAAAAAAAAAAAGCCATTTTTTTAAAAGAGTTTTGTTGTCAAGAAAAGTAGTAAAATGTGATGGAAGCTGAAGGAGTGTCAAAGAATGAAGTGTCAAAGAGGTTTTAATTTTTGTTTTCTTCCAAGAGGAAAAGGTATCTAGTTTCAAGCAGATGATATTCTTCAAAGGGGAAATTAATAATATGGGACAACTAGGAAAAACTGCTGAAAACCTGTTGTTGAACAGGGTCTAGTAGACAAGTTGAGAATTTATTCCTTTCTAGAAACATAGTTCATCTACAGAAGTGAAGGCATCTGGGAAGAGTTGCTTGTATAGGTCCACAGATAGATGTAGTAATTGAAGCTTGTGGAAATTAATTTCTGATTGATTCTGTTTTCTCAGTAAGATAGTAAGGATGAGAGTGAGAGCAGGAGAGAAGGTGACCGAAGTTTGTAAAGGATAGAGGAGTTGTGAAATGTCATTTTGATGAGTGAGAAGGTGGATGAATCCAGTCATTTGGTCAAATAAAAAAGAAAAATTGGAGAAATTTGTCCCTCATTTTCGCATAGCAATCTTATTTTTCACTGTACACTTTCATGTGTGGGGAGGCAGCTGAACAAATATTTATATGAGGGAACTAAGAGTCAATCAGTTCAGTCCTGTTTCATCACTCAATTGGGTCCAACTCTTTGTGACCCCATGGACTGCAGCTCGCCAGGCCTCCCCGTCTATCACCAACTCCTGGAGTTTACTCAAACTCATGCCCATTGAGTCAGTAATGCCATCCAACCATCTCTTCCTCTGTCATTGCCTTCTTCTCCCACATTCAATCTTTGCCAGCATCGGGGTCTTTTCAAATGAGTCAGCTCTTCACATCAGGCAGCCAAAGTATTGCAGTTTCAGCTTCAACATCAGTCCTTCCAATGAATATTCAGGACTGATTTCCTTTAGGAATGGCTGGTTGGATCTCCTTGCAGTCCAAGGGACTCTCAAGAGTCTTCTCCAACACCACAGTTCAAAAGCATCAATTCTGCACTCAGCTTTCTTTATAGTCTAACTCTCTCATCCACCCATAACTACTGGAAAAACCTATAGATTTGACTAAATGGAATTTTGTTGACAAATGATGTCTCTGCTTCTTAATATGCTATCTAGGTTGGTCATAACTTTTCTCCTAAGGAGTAAGCATCTTTTAATTTCATGGATGCAGTCACTGTCTGCAGTGATTTTGGAGGCCAAAAAATTAAAGTCAGCTACTGTTTCCATTGTTTCTCTATCTATTTGCCATGAAGTGACCAGACCAGTTGCCTTGATTTTAGTTTTCTGAGTATTGAGCTTTAAGCCAAATTTTGCACTCTACTCTTTCACGTTCATCAAAGGTTCTTTAGTTTTTCTCACTTTCTGCAATAAGGGTGGTGTCATCTGCATATCTGAGGTTACTGATATTTCTCCCCAGTCTTGCTTCCAGCTTGTACTTCATCCAACCCAGCATTTCTCATGATGCAATCTGCATAGAAGTTAAATAAGCAGGGTGACAATAT
>ML664659.1:4046992-4074535 GCA_007570785.1 Antilocapra americana | reverse complement strand
TTTCCAGTCCTGTGAAAACTGCTGAGTTTTCCAAATTTGCTGGCATATTGAGTACAGCACTTTCACAGCATCATCTTTCAGGATTTGAAATAGCTCAAATGGAATTCCATCACCTCCTCTACCTTTGTTTGTACTGATGCTTCCTAAGGCCCACTTGACTTCACATTCCAGGATGTCTGGCTCTAGGTGAGTGATCACACCACTGTGATTATCTGGGTTGTGAAGACCTTTTTTTGTACAATTCTTCTGTGTATTCTTGCCACCTCTTATTAATATCTTCTGCTTCTGTTTGGTCCCTACCATTTCTGTCCTTTATTGAGCCCATGTTTGCATGAAATGTTCCCTTGGTATCTCTAATTGTCTTGAAGAGATCTCTAGTCTTTCCCATTCTATTGTTTTCCTCTATTTCTTTGCATTGATTGCTGAAGAAGTCTTTCTTATCTCGCCTTGCTATTCTTTGGAACTCTGCCTTCAAATGGGTATATCTTTCCTTTCCTCCTTTGCTTTTCACTTCCTGTCTTTTCACATCTATTTGTAAGGCCTCCTCAAACAGCCATTTTTCTTTTTTTCATTTCTTTTTTGGGAGAAGATCTTGATTCCTGTCTCCTGTACAGTGTTACAAACCTCCATCCATTGTTCATCAGGTACTCTGTCTATCAGATCTAGTCCCTTGAATGTATTTCTCACTTCCACTATAATAGTTAGGAATTTGATTTAGGTCATACTTGAGTGGTCTAGTGGTTTTCCCTACTTTCTTCTATTTAGTCTGAATTTGGCAATAAGCAGCTCATGATCTGAGCCACAGTCAGCTTCCACTCTTGTTTTTGCTGACTGTATAGAGCTTCTTTATCTTTGGCTGCAAATAATATAATCAGTCTGATTTTGGTATTGACCATCTAGTGATGTCCATGTGTAGAGTCTTCTCTTGTGTTGTTGGAAGAGGGTGTTTGCTATGACCAGTGCATTCTCTTGGCAAAACTCTATTAGCCTTTGCCCTGCTTCATTCTGTACTCCAAGGCCAAGCTTGCCTGTTACTCCAGGTATCTCTTGACTTCCTACTTTTGGATTCTAGTCCCCTATAATATCTTTTTTGGATGTTAGTTCTAGAAGGTCTTGTAGATCTTCATAGAACCATTCAAGTTCAGCTTCTTCAGCATTACTGGTTGGGGCATAGACTTGGATTACTGTGATATTGAATGGTTTGCCTTGGAAATGCACAGAGATCATTCTGTCCTTTTTGAGATTGCATCTAAGTACTGCATTTTGGACTCTTTCATTGACTATGATGGCTACTCCATTTCTTCTAAGAGTCAGTTTATGGTGATGGTGATAATACTTACAGGAGCTACTATTATTAAACATCTAGTTATGCAAAACATTCTATATAAATAAACTTTAATTCTCACAATATCCCTGCAAGGTAAGTAAGTATTGTTACGTTGCATTCATGGAAGAAAACCAAACTGTGGCGAAGGTAATGTAGTTGAGATTTCACATTTAGGAGCATCATGATTATCACTTAAACCCAGGTCTTTTCTTTTCAACAGGGCATTTGAAAGTGATCACCCTTGTTCAGCAGCAAAGAAAGACCCTTGTTAAGTCTTTCTTTCTGTTCCAACATGCCCAAGAGATAGATAAATTCCCATAAGTAAAGTAGGACTGTGTTCCCACCTATAACAAGGGGAGAAGTATATGCCCAACTCTCCAAAGGAAGCATAGTTTGAAAAAAGAAGATAAATTGGGGATGATTAGGAACCTCTCTTAAAGCCAGAAAATCATGCTGCCCACCTTTGCATTCAGCCTCCTTTGTTGAGGGTAGCTCTCCTTAATGGTCAAAATGAATATAAATCTACTTGGTATTTTTATAATATTTACATAAATTGCAGCGGCTGTATAGACCTCCATCATGACTATTGAGGACTTGTGGAAAAAATGGGAATGATGCTTCCAGACTCAGAATGTCACTTTATCAAAAATTTAAGAATGTCTGGAGAGACTGACATCAACCTTCAGCACTATTCTAAATTATTAATATGAAGATTCACTATCACTTAGAAAAATAAATGGAGATCCCTAGAAGCCAACACTGGTACACTAAAAATCTGTCAGATTATTTTTTTTGATTGTTTGTTCAAAGTAAATTTCTTCAAAAGGAATTTGATGAGACTTTTCAGGTCATCTTTGTGAAAAAGATTGTTAAGTATAGACTTTATGGTAGCACAAATAGTTTAAAAAACTGACCATGATTATTAGGTATAAAATAAGCTAGAAGGATATATTGTACAATGTGGGGAATATAGCAAATATTTTATAATAACTAGAAATGAAGCATAAATATTAACATTTTTAAACCACTTTACTATACACGTATAACTTATTATATATCAACTATACTTCAATAAAAAAATTTTGAAAAAGATCATATGCTAAACCAGCAAATCTCAATAAATCTAAATTCATGTTATATAGTATATGTTTGCTGAACACAGAAATATCAAATTAGAAATTAATACCAAAAATATATCTGAAAATATTTGAAATGTTTTTATAAATTAAAAAACATACTTTGAAATAAATCATAGGCCAAAGAAAAATTTACAAGGGAAATTAGAAAAAGCTTTGAGTTGAATGCAAATGAAATCACAACATATCAGAATTTGTAGAATGCAGATAGTACAATATTTAGCAAGAAATTTATAGCATTAAATGTTTTTTTTTCAAAAGTCTAAAATCAGCTGTCTCAACTGCCACTTCATGAAGCTAAAAATAAATAAACAAAACAGGAAGTTAAACCAGAGTAAAAAGAAGAAGGGAAATAAATTTAAGAATTGCAATCAGTGAATTAGAAAACATAAAAACAATAGAGAAAATTTAATGAAAACAAACGTGGGTTCTTTGAAAATATGAATAAACTGATAAACTTCTACTTAATTGGTCAATGAAAGAAAACAAATTAGAAATATGACAGATAAAAGAGAGTATCATTATCAATCATATAAAATTAAAATAATGATGAGACAATTAAAAATTTATGACAATAAATTTGACACTTAGATGAAATAAACACACTTCTAGAAATCACTTAATTAACTAAAACTAACATAAAAATTAAAAATTTGGATAGTCATATCTATCAATGAAACTGAATTCATAATTTATAACATTCTTACAAACAAAACTTCATATCAATTTAGTTCACAGGTAAATTATTTAAAATACTTAAGAAAGAAATGAAAACTGGAAAAGGTCATTTTTCATTCCAATCCCAAAGAAAGGAAATGCAAATGAATTTTCAAACTACTGCACAATCACACTCATCTCACATGATAGCAAAGCAGTGCTCAAAATTCTCCCAGCCAGGCTTCAACAGTATGTGAACCATGAACTTCCAAATGTTCAAACTGGATTGAGAAAAGGCAGAGGAATCAGAGATCAAATTGCCAATATTCACTGGACCATCAAAAGAGCAAGAATTCAAAAAAAACATCTACTTCTGCTTTATGGACTATGCCAAGGCCTTTGACTATGTGGATCACAACAAACGGTGGAAAATTCTTAAAGAGATGGGAATACCAGACCACTTGAACTGTCTCTTGAGAAACCTGTATGCAGGTCAGGAAGCAACAGTTAGAACTAGACATGGAACAACAGACTGGTTTCAATTAGGAAAGGAGTATATCAAGGCTGCATATTGTCACCTTGATTATTTAACTTATATGCAGAGCACATCATACAAAATGCTGGGCTGGATGAAGCAAAAGCTGGAATCAAGATTGCCGGGAGAAATATCAATAACCTCAGATATGCAGATGACACCACTTTTATGGCAGAAAGTGAAGAAGAACTAAAGAGCCTCTTGATGAAAGTGAAAGAGGAGAATGAAAAAGTTGGCTTAAAACTCAACATTCAAAAAACTAAGATCATGGCATCTGGTCCTATCACACGGCAAATAGATGGGGAAACAACAGAAACAGTGAGAGACTTTATTTGGGGGGGCTCCAAAATCACTGCAGATGGTGACTCCAGCCGTGAAGTTAAAAGAGACTTGCTCCTTGGAAGAAAAGCTATGATCAACCTAGACAGCATATTAAAAAGCAGAGACATTACTTTACTAACAAATGTCCGTCTAGTCAAAGCTGTGGTTTTGACTGGTGCAAAGAACTGACTCATTTGAAAAGACTCTGATCCTGGGAAAGATTGAAGGCAGGAACAGAAAGGGATGACAGAGGATGAGATGGTTGGATGGTATCACTGACTCTATCGATACGAGTGTAAGTACTCCAGGAGTTGGTAATGTGCAGGGATGCCTGGTGTGCTATAGTCCATAGGGTCCCAAAGAGTCAGACACAACTGAGCAATGGAAGTGAACTGAGCTGAACTGAAGGAAGAAGTAATGCCAAGCCTATTATTTTTTCACAGAATGTAAGGGATGTGAGAACAGTTGTCAACTCATTCTAGGAGCTCAATATCACCTTTATACCAAAGCCAGACAACAACATTACAAAAAAAGAAAACTACAGGGATTTCCCTGGTGGCCCAGTGTTTAGAACCCAGCCCTTTCACTGCTTTGGCTCAGTTTCAATCCCTGGTCAGGGATCTAAGACACCACAAGCTGCATGGCACAGTCGAAAAAAGGGGGGGGGGGATGTAGACCAATATTCTTCTTAAGCACAGACTTAAAAATCATTAACAAAATATTTTCACATCAAATACGGAAAATAATATTAAATAGACAATAAATCCTCATAGTGGATTTATCCTAGAGATGAAAGTTTCATTAATATTTGAATGATGTAGCTTTCCATATTAATAAATAATAATGAAAACCAAGAAAGTTGTTTCAAGTTAACAAAAGATGTGCAGATTCAAGATTACTAGTACACTGAAAACTAAGATATTGCTAGGATAATGAGAGAAAACCTATACAAATGTAGAGATATACCATGGTCCTGGACTGGAAACTCAAAGTTACGATGTCAAGTCTCCCTAAATTCATATGCAGATTCAATGCAATTGTAATCAATATTCCAGCAGTCTTCTTCATAGAGATTGACATGTTGATTCTAAATTTATATGAAAATGCAAATTATTATGAAAACAAAGGGAAAAGATTGAGGAATTATGCTACCTGTTTCATATTATTTTCCTACAAAAAATTGAAAGATTGAGATATTGATGAAACATAGACATACAGATTGAACAGAATAAACTGACCAGAAATAGACCTTCATATTTATGCTTCAGTTGATTTTCAACAAAAATGCCAAGGTAATTCAATGGGAAAAACATAAGCTTTTCAAAAACTCCTTTAGAACAACTGGATGTCCATGTGAGAAAAAAAATGATCTTTGATCATGATGACTTCATATATCCAAAAAGGAATTTTAAATGGATGATAAACCTAGATGTATAAGTAAATTTATAAAACACTTAGAATAAATGAGAATGTTTTTGTGAGCCTAAGTCAGGCAGAGTTTTCCTAAATTAGGGCACAAATGTCAAAAACTATGAAAAGAAAATAGAAAATTGAATTTGAACAAAATTCAAAACGTCTGATTTTAGAAAGACACAATTTGGAAAAAAACAAGTCAAAACCTATGAAAATATCCAAATTTGGTTATTGGATAAAGGATTTGTATCAGGAGTATAAAAATAATTTTTACAATATAATAATAAATAGATAAAAAACAATTCCCATTAAAAACAAGCAAATGATTTGACTAGATGCTGCACAAAAAAGATAAACATCTCAAAGATATGCAAAATTTTAAATGTTCAGTATCAGTCATCAGAGCAATTAAAATTTGAAATTAAAATTTCAATATATTATTATTACATGCTAACTAAAATTTATAAAATTAAAGGCTGCAAAATCAAGTATTCATGACTATGTGGAAAACTTTTTGTTCTCATACTCCTGATGTGAGTGTAAAATGATACTTCCATTTTGGCAGCTTTTTGTGCATACACTTCCACTTTCTATACGACTCACCAATTCTGTTATTAGCTATTAGCCCCAAGGAAATAAAATCAAAGTAAAGTCAAGACTTGCACATTAATGTTGATATCAGCTTCATATATAATAACCCCAAATCTGGAAATAACCCAAATATTCATCAACAGGTGAAAGGATATAACCAATTGTGGTATTTCCATAAACGGAATATTACTCATAAACAACAAAGGAGTGTACTACTGAAACACACAAAAATATGGATGAATTAATAGCTTTTCTGGTAGTTCAGACAGTAAAGAAACTGCCTGTAATGCAGGAGACCTGGGTTTAATCCCTGGGTCAGGAAGATCCCCTGGAGAAGAGAATGGCTACCCACTCAAGTATTCTTGCCTGGAGAATCCCATAGACAGAGGAATCTGGAGGACTACAATCCATTGGGTCGCAAAGAGTAGGACACAATGAAGCGACTAACACTTTCACTTCAACTGTATTCACAACTGTTTTTTAAATTAAAAAAATTTTACTGAAGTATGTAGTTGATTTACAATGTTGTGTCCTTACATGGACTTTCCTCAGAGCATGTATGCAGACACAGAGAGACAGCTCTCTGGAATCTCTTCTTATGAGGACATCAATCCTATTGGTTAAGGCCCCACCCTTATTACCTTATATAAACTCAATTACTTAGAAGTCCTATCTCCAGATATCACAATGGAGATTAGAGATTCAACTTATGAATTTTAAGGGGACACAAATGTTCAGTCCTTAACAAGCATAATGCTTTATTTGTGTGTGTGCTTAGTTACTCAGTTGTGCCCAACTCTTTGCGACCCCATGGACTGTAGCCCACGAGGTTCCTCTGTCTATAAATTGTCAAAACACATAGAAATGAACTCTTAAAATGGGTACATCTTGCTGTGTTAAATAATGCTTAAAAAATGTTTGTTTGGAAATACTATAATTCAAGCAGAAGATGCAAATAAACATTAAATAGATCAAGGAATCAAGTAATCACATCACTATTTCTAAGTTTCATATCACATAGAGGATATGAATAGATTATATCTCTTTGGGGAGAGAAAAATACCATTTAAATATTCATAGGAATTTAATCAACAGTTTTAGGAGCTTAAAAAATATTCTATGATGAACAATTAAGAGAAACTGAGTTGCTCTGCCTGGAATGGGAAAAACATGATGGTGAGATAACACAAAGATAGATATCTTCAAGCATTTGATAACTGCTATGAGGAAAGTTAAGTGACTCAGAGTCTATGTAAGTGTAGAAGGTAAATGTGGATGGTTAGATGAAAGTTACAATGGAAACTTTAAAGCTCAATTTGACAAAGTATCTTCAAATAATTAGTGTTTTCCAACAAAATACTCAGCTTTAGAAATAAATGATTTGATCAGGGGAAAGCAATACCAGTCAGTCATTTTCCAAAATATTTCAGAATAATTATCATTCAAGCTTTAATAAATCTGCATATTATTAAGTATGTCAATTTCACTTTGCTGCAAGTTTCACTGCTATACTAAATAACCCTGTTCTTGCATTCTCAGTTTTTTTCATTTTTATTACAAAACATGATCCTCCACTCATAAGTTAAAACAGTTATTGCTCAGCAATACTATGCACACTTGCTAAATGCTGTGGAAGAAGTGAAAAATTCATTGGATGTTTTTCTATGATGAACTAATTTTTAGTACATTTTAAATCAAATACATGAAACTTTTACTGCAAGCATTTGAAAAGACCATTTTCTGTATAATGCCATGTAAATATTATGCACCCTCACCAATAAGAAGAAATGGTATTCCAATTTAGGAGTTCAAGTGGTTCTACTGTAATATTTTGTGTTACATTTTAAAAGATGAATATACTCAGTTCAGATTTTGGGAAAAATTAAAAATCCTGTTTTATTATTAGTAGCAATAAATCATACAGCAATTGTACAACAAATTTCTTTGTTATCCTTCCTTTGATTTCAGAGAGAAGTATTCAACATGTATTAGTTCAGTTCAGTTCAGTCACTCAGTCGTGTCAGACCCTTCATGACCCAATGGACTGCAGTGTTCCAGGCCACCCTGTCCATCACCAACTCCATGAATCATAAATATACAATTATATGAATCACAAATATAACCTCCCACACATGTAGATTTTTACTTTACTTTAAAAGAGATTTTAATCATTTTTAGCTGTACAGTTCAGTGGCACTAAATACATTTATAAGATATAACCATCACCATCATCTACCTCTATTTCTTTTCATCTTGTAAAATTGAAATTTCATACTCATTAAACAATAACTCCCCATTCTCCTCTCTCCCTGGTCTCTAAGGACTACCATTCTACTTTCTGTCTCTATTATTTTGGCTATTCCAGTTACCTTGACGGAGAAGGCAATGGCACCCCACTTCAGTACTGTTGCCTGGAAAATCCCAGGGATGAAGGAGCCTGGTAGGCTGTAGTCCATGGAGTCATTAAGAGTCAAACACAACTGAATGACTTCACTTTGACTTTTCACTTTCATGCACTGGAGAAGGAAATGGCAACCCACTCCAGTATCCTTGCCTGGAAAATCCTATGGATGGAGTTGCCTGGGAGGAGCCTGGTAGGCTACAGTTCATGGGGTCACAAAGAGTCGGACACAACTGAGTAACTTCACTTTCACTTTATTTCACTTAATATAATGTCCTCAGTGATGACCCCCTTGTAGCGTATGTCAGAATTTTCCTCTTTCTAAGGTTGAGTAATAGTCCACTGTATGTATGTATATATCACAATTTGCTTATCCACTTATTGATCAATGGACACTTGAGAGGCTTCCACATTTAAGCTATTATAAACAAGACTGCTATCAACATGGGTGTACAAATATACCCTACAAATATACTCCTACTTTCATTTTTTTTGTATATATACCCAAAAGTGGAATTTCTAGATTATATAGTAGTCCTATTATCAATTTTGGAGAGATTTGCCACATTGTTTTCCATAGTGGATGTACAACTTCACACTCCAATAGTGCACAAGGGTTCCAGTTTTTCCTCATCCTCACTAACCTTCTTATTTTGTTTTTTTCATAGTATCCATCCTAGTGGGACCGAAGTGATATCTCAGCAAAGTTTTGATTTGCATTGCCCTAGTGATTAGTGATGTTGAGCATATTTTCATGTGCTTATTGGACATTTGTGTATATTCTTTGGACAACTATCTATTTAAGTACACCAATAGTTATATTAGGTCATTTCTATTTTTATTGCTGAATTTTTGGTGTTCTTTATATATTCTGGATATCAATCCCTTATCAGATTCATAATTTTCAAATATTCTCCTCTATTCTAAAGGTTATCCTTTTACTTTATTGATAGCATTTTTTAAAGGTCACCAGGCTTTTTATTGCAGTTAAAGCAGACTCAAACAGGATGGCCTCAGCCTCAAGAGGATTTAGCCTGGGGTATTGATGGTGTTTTGCTGCTAAATTCTACAGGGTGAAGTTAAGTCAGAAAGAAAAACACCAATACAGTATATCAGCGCATATATATGGAATTTAGAAATATGGTAACAATGACCCTATATGTGAGACAGTAATAGAGACACAGATGTAAAGAACAGACTTTTGGACTCTGTGGGAGAAGCCAAGGGTGGGATGATTTGAGAGAATAGCATTGAAACACATATATTACCTTATGTGAAATAGATCACCACTCCAAGTTCAATGCATGAAACAGGGCACTCAAAGCCTGTGCACTGGGATGACCCTGAGGAATGGGATGGAGAGGGAGGTGGGAGGAGGATTCAGGATGGGGGACACATGTACACCCATGGCTGATTCATGTCAATGTATGGCAAAACCCACTACAATATTGTAAGGTAATTAGCCTCCAATTAAAATAAATAGATAAAATTTTAAAAATACTTTTAATTTTCATGAATTCAATCTGTTTATTAATATTTTTTCTTTTGTTGCCTGTGACCTTGGGCTTCTTATTTCTTCTTGATTAACTCTTAGTAGGTTATACGTTTCTACAGATTAATCCATTTCTTCTGCAATGTCAAATATTTTCACGTATATTTGTTAATACTCACTTCTAATGATCATTTTTATTTGTGTGGGATTAGCTGTAATATCTTCCTCATTTCCCTGTTTTCTCCGAGTCTTCACTCTCTTATTTTTGGTCCAACTAAAAGTTTGTCAATTTTGTTTATCTTTTCAATAAACCAACTCAATTTTGTCAAATTTTTAAGAGTATTACTTATTTCATTTACTTCTGCTCTAATCTTTATTATTTCTTTTATTTCTCTTGACTTTAGGCTTAGTTTGTTCTCCTTTTTCTAGTTCCTTGACCTACATGTTAGCTTATTTGATATCTTTCTTCCTTATTTAATGCAGGCATTTATTAATATACATACCCATTTAAGAACTGATTTTGCTATATTGAGTAAGTTTTTGTGTGTTGTATTTCCTTTTTTATTTTTTGGAGAAATTTCCTAATTTCCCTTTTGGTTTCTTCCTTGACTCAATGATTAAGAGTGTGTTGTTTAATTTCCATGCATTTTCCCAATTTCCTTTTGTTACTTATTTCTAGTTTTATTCCATGTAGGATCAAACCAAATATCTATAAGCATGTAACTAGATAAATAAATTGTTATGTAGTCATATAATGGTTTATAATAACAATGAAAATGAATAAATAATAACAACATGCAATTATATGGATGAATATTTCAAACATAATGTTTAGTGAAAAACAAACCACAGCATATGATTCAGAAAAACCTAATCTCCTCTTACTAGTGCAGGACCCCCATGCTGGGGAACCTGAGTGGGGCTCACATCCCTCAGCCCTAGGGGAAAACCAATGCAATTGTAATTATTCCTCCATTTTTACGTCACTTACACAAGGGTATAGGGTGCTGACTATACTGCAACTCTGTCCCTCCTGCCCATCTCACTGTAGTTCCTTCTTTATATCTTTAGTTGTAAAAGACTGTTTCTGCTCAGGTCATTCTCATCGACAGTTGCTCTGTAAGTAGTTGTAATTTTGGTATGCCTGTGTGAGGAGGTGAGCTCTGGGTCTTCCTACTCTATCACCTTGGCCATACATGTCTCTGTCTGTCTTTTATTTTATTTTTAATATTGTGTGTGTGTGTGTGTGTGTATGTGTGTGTGTGTGTGTGTGTACTCAATCATGTCCAACTCTTTGTGACCCCATGGACAGTAGCCCACCAGGCTCCTCTGTCGGTGGAACTTTCCAGGCAAGAATACTGGAATGAGTTGCCACTTTCTACTCCTGGGGGTCTTCCTGACACAGGGATCAAACCCGAGTCTCTTGCATTACCTATATTGGTAGCTTCTTTCTTTACCACTACACCACCTGGGGAGCCCTTTATATTTTACAGCAAATTACCTATGGCCATTTAGCTTGCAGTGAAACTATGTGCAGGAAAACTTCTTGCAGCAAAGATGTTTTTAACAAAAATATTAAACACATTTCCAGACGATATCTATATTTATTTATATGCATTATATGTATATCTACATCTATCATCATATAACTCCCTTATTCATAAAACTAGTCCATACAGTAAAACCATTGCTCTATATTTGACCTTTTCCGTTTGCAGCTTGTTACAGACACACCATTCAGTTTCATCATTTATGACCCACCTAGGTTCAGACTTAACTTGTTGGCTATATAGGTGTGCTTCCAACACCAGACCCAGGACGTTCTTGACACTGAGAGACACACGACCACCACTTTGAGTGGTTCTCATATAGATCCCCCTCCTAATTGGCTAAAAGAGAGGAACAAAAGCAGCTTTCTCTTTTTCCATAAAACACTGACAAGCACATGAAATGTTTTCTCCTGTTATTTGTGTTCCTCCAACCTCAATGACTTATGTAGCATTTAAACATGCCCCACAAATATGGTCTATCAGTATCACTAACAGTTCAGTTGCTCAGTCGTGTCCGACTCTCTGCGAACCCTATGAACAGCAGCATGCCAGGCTTCCCAGTCCATTACAGACTTTCAAACTCACTCCAAGGCAGTGATGTCATCCAACCATCACATCCTCTGTCATCCCTTTCTCCTCCCACCTTCAATCTTTCCAGCATCAGAGTTTTTGCCAGTGAGTTACTTCTTTGCATCAGGTGGCCAAGGTATTGGAGTTTCAGCTGAAACACCAGTTCTTCCAATGAATATTCAGGATTGATTTTCTTTATGATGGGCTGGATGGATCTCCTTGCTGTCCAAGGGGCTCTCAAGAGTCTTCTCAACACCACAGTTCAAAAGCATCAAATCTTCAGCACTCAGCTTTCTTTATAGTCCCACTTTCACATTCATACACAACTGCTGGAAAAACCATAGCTTTGACTAAATGGACCTTTGAGCCAAAGTAATGTCTCTGCTTTTTAACATGCTGTCTAGGTTGGTCATAGCCTTTTGTCCAAGGAGTAAGTGTCTTTTAATTTCGTGGCTGTAGTAACCATCTGCAGTGATTTTGGAACTCCCAAAAAATAAAGTCTCTCACCGTTTTCATTGCTTCACCATGTATTTGCCATGAAGTGATGGGACTGGATGCCATGATCTTAGTTTTCTGAATGTTGAGTTTTAAGCCAGCTTTATCACTCTCCTCTTTCACTTTCATCAAGAGGCTCTTTAGTTCCTCCTCACTTTCTGCCATAAAGATGGTGTCATCTGCATATCTGAGGTTACTGATAATTCTCTCAGCAATCTTGATTCTAGCTTGTGCTTCATCCAGTCCAACATTTTGCAGGATGTTCTCAGCATATAAGTTAAATAATCAAGGTGACAATATGCAGTCTTAACATTCTCCTTTCCCAATTTGGAACCAGTCTGTTGTTTCATGCCCAGTTCTAACTGTTGTTTCTTGACCTGCATACAGATTTCTCAAAAGGCAGGTCAGGTGTCTGGTATTCCCATGTCTTGAAGAATTTTCCATAGTTTGTTGTGATCCACACAGTCAAAGAATTTGGTGTAGTCAATAAAGCAAAAGTAGATGTTTTTCTGAAACTCTTGCTTTTTCGATGATCTAGTGAATGTTGGCAATTTGATCTTTGGTTCCTCTGCCTTTTCTAAAAACAGCTTGAACATCTGGAAGTTCACAGTTCACATACTGTTGAAGCCTGCCTTGGAGGATTATAAGCATTACTTTGCTAGCATGTGAGATGAGTGCAGTTGTGCAGTAGTTTGAGCATTCTTTGGCATTGCCTTTCTTTGGGATTGGAATGAAAACTGACCTTTGCCAGTCCTGTGGCCACTGCTGAGTTTTCCAAATTTGCTGGCATATTGAGTGCAGCACTTTCACAGTGTCATCTTTCAGGATTTGGAATAGCTTAACTGGAATTCCATCACCTCCACTAGCTTTGTTCATAGTGATTCTTCCTAAGGCCCACTTGACTTCACATTCCAGGATGTCTGGCTCTAGGTGAGTGATCATACATCGTCGTTATCTGTATCATGAAGATCTTTTTTGTGTAGTTCTTCTGTGTATTCTTGCCACCTTTTTTGTCCTTTATTGAGCCCATGTTTGCATGAAATGTTCCCTTGGTAGCTATAATTTTCTTGAAGAGATTTCTAGTCTTTCGAACTCTATTGTTTTTCTCTGTTTCTTTGCGTTGCTCACTGAGGAAGGCTTTCTTATGTCTCCTCACTTTTCTTTGGAACTCTACCTTCAGATGGGTATATCTTTCCTTTTCTCCTTTGCATTTAGCTTCTCTTCTTTTCTCAGCTATTTGTAAGGCCTCCTCAGATAACCATTTTGCTGTTTTGCATTTCTTTTTCTTGGAGATGGTCTTGATCACTGCCTCCTGTACAATGTCATGAACCTCCACCCATAGTTCTTCAAGCACTCTGTCTATGAGATCTAATCCCTTTAATCTATCTGTCACTTCCACTGTATAGGGAATTTGGTTTAGGTGATACCTGAATGGTCTAGTGGTTTTCCCTACTTTCTTCAATTAAACTCTGTATTGTGCAATAAGAAGTTCACGATCTGATCCACACTTATCTTCCAGCAGGTTTTTGCTGACTGTATAGAGCTTCTCCATTTTGGGGGGGTCAGATGGTGAAGTGTCTGCCTGCAATACAGGAGACCCTGGTTTGATCCTTGGTTCAGGAAGATGCCTTGGAGAAGGAAGTGGCAACCCATTCCAGTAATCTTGCCTGGAAAATTCCATGAACGGAGGAGCTTGGTAGGCTCCAGTCCATGGGGTTGCAAAGAGTCGGACATGAATGAGTGATTTCACTTTCAGTTTCTTTTTTCCATCTTTGGCTGCAAAGAATTTAATCAATCTGGTTTTGGTATTGACCATGTGGTGATGTCCATGTGTAGGGTCTTCTCTTGTGTTTTTGGAAAAGGGTGTTTGCTATGACCAGTGCATTCTCTTGGCCAGACTCTGTTAGCTTTATCATTACTTTGTTTTGTACTCCAAGTCCAAATTTTCCTCTCATTCCATGTATGTCTGACTTCCTACTTTTGCATTCCAGTCCCCTATAAAGAAAAGGACATCTTTTTTGGGTGTTAGTTCTAGAAGGTCTTGCAGGTCTTCATAGAACCATTCAACTTCAGTTTCTTCTGTGTTACTGGTCTGGGCACAGACGTGGATTATTCTGATTGAATGGTTTGCCATGGAAACAAAGAGAGTTCATTCTGTTGTTTTTGAGATTGCATGCAAGTACTGCATTTTGGACTCTTTTGTTGACTATGAGGGCTACTCCATTTCTTCTAAGGGATTCTTGCCCACAATGGTAGATATAATGGTCATCTGAGTTAAATTCACTTATTACAGTCCATTTTAGTTCCCTGATTCCTAAAATATCAATGCTCACTCTTGCTATCTCCTGTTTGACCACTTCTAATTTACTTTGATTCATGGACTTAACATTCCAGGTCCTATGCAATATTGCTGTTACAGCATCTGACTTTACTTTCATCATTAGCCATATCCACAACTGGGTGTTGTTTTTGCTTTGGCTCTGTCTCTTCATTCTTTCTAGAGTTATTTCTCTACCAATTTCCAGTAGCATATTGGGCACCTACCAACCTGGGTAGTTGATCTTTCAGTGTCCTCTCTTTTTGCCTTTTCATACTGTTCATGGAATTCTCAAGGCAAGAATATTGAAGTGTTTTGCTATTCCCTTATCCAGTGAACCACGTTTTGTCAGAACTCTCCACCATGTCCTGCCATCTTGGGTGGCCCTATATGGTATGGCTCATAGTTTCATTGAGTTAGACAAAGCTGTGGTCCATGTGATCAGATTGGCTAGTTTTCTGTGGCTGTGGTTCTTAGTCTGTATGCCCTCTGATGGAGAAGGATAAGAGGCTTATGGAAGTTTCCTGATGGGAGAGACTGACTGAAGGGAAACTAAGTCTTGCTCTGATGGGCAGAGCCACGTTCAGTAAGTCTTTAATCCAGTTTTCTGTCAATGGGTGGGGCTGTGTTCCCTCCCTGTTGTTTGACCTGAGCCGAAACTATGGTGGAGATAATGAAGATAATGTTGACTTCCTTCAAAATGTCCCATGCAGGCACTTCAGCATTCAGTGCCCCCTAACCTGCAGCAGGCCACTGCTGACCCACACCTTCACCAGAGACTCCTGGATACTCAAAGACAAGTCTGGGTCAGTCTCTTGTGAGCTCACTGCTCCTTTCTCCTGGGTCTTAGTGCACACGAGGTTTTGTTTGTGCTCTCCAAAAGTCTGTTTCCCCAGTCATTTGAAAGTCCTGGCAGCTCTATGGTGGGGTTAATGGTGACCTCCTCCAAGAGGGCTTATGCCATACCCAGGTCTGCTGCATCCAGAGTCCCTGCCCCTGCGGCAGGCCAGTGCTGAGCCATACCTCTGCAAGAGACACTCAAACACAATTCTGGTTCAGTCACTGTGGGGTCTCTGGGTCCTGGTGTGCACAAGATTTGTTTGATCCCTCCAAATGTCTCTGGTGGGTATGGGGTTTAATTATAAATGTGATTTCACCCCTCCTACCATCTTGCTGGGGCTTCTCCTTTGCCCCCTTTTTTTGGTGGAATTCAACATTCTCCTGTAGACAGTTGTTCAGCAGCAAGTTGTAATTTTGGAGTTTTCTCAGAAGTTGAGTGCATGTCATTCTACTCTGTCATCTTGTAATCATCACATGGTCTAACACCTTTATTTGGGAGGCAAAGATTCTTCTTGCCTCTCTTTATATTGGTCTCAATTTTTGGGCTTTCTGATAAATATCTGAGACTAAAAGAGAATGATTCTAGATTAATATCCTCATCTTATTCCTAAGAAAAAAACTGTATTGGGTGATTTGAAATGGATAAACAGTAATATTTTAAAATTAGTATAATGCATAGTGGCTAAGGATACCAATTTCAGAGTTAGGTTTAAATCCAGGCTGCTCCACTTATTAGGGATGTGACATCTAGCAATTTTCGTATAACCTCTGTGCCTATGGAGGATAATACCTATTTCAAAGGGTTATTATGAAGACTAACTGGACTAATATTTGCAAAGCAGTTAAAATAGTGTCTGGTGTAGAATAAGTGTTCAATGGAGGACAAATTCTAAATATTAATTATATAAGTAAACAGAAGTATGATACTTTTGCCTTTGACATTTTGCCTTTTGTCTTTAACACCAGAAAATTAATTACTGATTAGTATTTGGGCCTGAAAACCTGAACTTTTGTCTCCTTATCCAATTTTCACATCCAACAGTTTTATGACACTTAGCCACCAGTACAGGTAAGGCCTTACCTATAACATTAAATCCAATTCTTTCCATCTCATTAACTTATACCCTGGCATGTTATGCCATACTTTTAAAATTTATTATTTCTGTTTGTTTTGCTTTAAACCAAGACAACAGTCTGCATTATACTCCTAAATTGGTGAACTGCTCTAAAAATAATGTTCTTGGGACAATATCAAGTTTTCATCTAAGGTTGTTTATTGAGACAGGCAGGAAATTGACAGCCCATGAGACATAAAGTGAGGAAATGATGAAACAACCTAATAGGTATTATACTTTCTATCTTTAGAGTTTTAAAATCTGTATGCATGAATAGGGCACAGTTGGAATCTGTACCCTAAAATCTAGTCTGAGTGCACTTAAACTGTTGATATACAATAAATGTTTACAATATCAATAAATTCAATTTAACCTAAGCTCTTCTAAAGTGTCAATATCTCTCTAGAGTCAGTTTCTGAGCATGTCTTTTCTACATATTTAGCATTAGATATAATTTCATTATAAAGTTAAAATTAACTAGCTAATGTTGAAAGGCAAATGTAAAACATTGTCTTCAGTGAATAAATAAAGCTATACCATTCTCTTTCTGAGATGATGTGACATCTGACTGTCAGTTATATGTATGTGGAGAATGTGCAAAAGGTAAAAAGAAAACAAAACACCATAAAGCCAGTGAATGAGAGTTAGGAAAACTCAAGAAAAAATAGAATAATCGTAATCTTCATAGTCTCTAAATGTATGTTTTGTGAAGGCAAAATCATTACAACACTGTATCATTAAGGTAGACCACAAAGGCCAGCTTGAACCAAAGAAGATCTTTCTGATGATCTATAATAACTTCTCTAAGAACATGTGCAGGTTGAATTTAGAACTGCTACACCAACTTCTCTAGCTACTGCAAATTCACAGCTGGAGTCAACCTGTCTAATCATATTGCTTGTCAGATAAATCTCCTTCCTGCATGGCAGGAATATACTTGCCTCAAATGTTCTGAAAGCTGAAGAGTATCTTATTTCTATCCTCCCTACTCTATAGTCTACAATAAATAGGAAATACAGTAATTTTATAGATAGATTACTCTCTTTTACCTCAAATCCTGTATGTCAGAACACACACCTTTCTTTATTTAAAAATATAAGAAAATTTTCAAGATCTGATTGGTGGCAAAAGAGCACCTTCTAACATGTGCTAGGTACTGGTAATTTCACTGATCATGTATAGCTGACACACAAAAAAATGTAATTACCCATTTCTGTTAATCTTGGCAATTTATTTAGATTTTTTCCTGAACCAATTTCTTCTGAACCAATTTCCTCGTGTTCATGAGAACTACTGTTTGATTTTATTGTTTTCTTAGGTTTTTGTAGGGGCACTAGAGAATTTCAGATTTTTGTTTGGTGTTTTTCTTAACCCTGCTTTTCTGCCTTTGAGAAATTATGGAACACAGTAAGTCCAAGACTTATATAGGTTAAAGTTTTATACCATACAATGGGGGATACAGAAGAAGTCAAAAGAATAGCCCTTGAGCTAAGCAAGTTCAGTTGTAAAGACTTTTATATATAAAGCATAACTACAGGGAAGACACAAAGATATAAAGATCATGGATCATTTCACTCATGTTTCCGTATCACTTAGTACTGGGCTCAGCACATAACTTAACACATATTTGCTGAATGGATTAATTACTATCAGAATGTAAAGAAGAGGTACATTTAACATACATGATGTAACATCAGATATAACATTGATTAATTACCCACATGGAACTTAATTTTGTCTTGTGAAATTTTCATGCAAGCTGTGTTAGCTTATCTAAAAGTGAAAGCAGAATGATATAAAGTAGCATCCTTCAATATTTTGAAAGGTTTTTAATAAATGTAAAATTTCATCTCTCTGCTTGAAAATTCTGAAATTCATTCCCCTTATGTGTACATAATCTTTGCTACTTTTTGGCATATTTCCAGTAGCCAAGGAAGTTGTTAAGCTTTGTTTTCTATAGTATTTATGAAAACAATATTTCTATTCAGTCTCCAAAGATAAAATTGTATCAGAGTTTTGAATATGTATTTTGAAATGTTACCACAGGACTTTATATTCTATATACCTCCTCGCCACACACCTCGAGAACTCTAGTAACTGGATCTGTAATCAAGAAATGTATCCAGGTTAAATGCCACCAAGCCCAAACTGAATAACATTTCCTTTGAAAAATACGGAAAGTTCAACTGGAGGCAGTTAACTGTGATCTAATGGAAAAGGCTCTGGACTAGAGTAAGACAATCCTGAGTTTAAATTTCAGCTCTACAACTTACCAGTTGTTTGATTTTGATGACTAGTTGTTTGATCTATGACTAATTGTTTTATTAAGCTGCTTAATCTTCTAAAGTCCATTTATCTATAAAATATAGATAATCATGTTAATTTTCTGTATAAATTATCCAATATTTAGAGGGCACTCAGTAATCAATATTTGAAATTGAATAAAAGAACTGTTCTTCATCAGAGCTTACTCTAGTTCAGCTCTGTAACAAACTCTGTAATTTTGACCATGTAAGTTCACTTCTCAAGGTTTAAATTTGTAATAAAACTAACATTTTTTCCATATTGCCTCACAAGGTTATTGTAAGAACTACATGAAATAATTACACATGATGTATTAGCATTTCTCTCCTATATTTCCTGTTTAAATGGAAGTAGCATATCAACTTATCTCTCTCAATTTAGAACTACTCCCTCTGTTACAGGTTGATTTTCTTTGGAAACAGATTATAAAATACTGATTAACATAAGGGAAGATTTAGAGAATGCGTTTAAGATCAACTACCTACAGAGAGGATGAGAAGGAATATAGTAAATTTGCAGGATATAAAATCAACACACAGAAATCCCTTGCATTCCTATACACTAACAATGAGAAAACAGAAACAGAAATTAAGGAAACAATTCCATTCACCATCGAAACAAAAAGAATAAAATACTTTGGAATATATCTACCTAAAGAAACGAAAGACCTATATATAGAAAACTATATAAAACTGATGAAAGAAATCAAAGAGGACACAAATAGATGGAGAAATATACCACGTTCATGGATTGGAAGGATCAATATAGTGAAAATGAGTATACTACGCAGAGCAATCTATAGATTCAATGCAATTTCTATCAAGCTACCAGCATTCTTTTTCAGAGAACTAGAACAAATAATTTCACAATTTGTATGGAAATACAAACAACCTCAAATAGCCAAAGCAACCTTGAGAAAGAAGAATGGAACTGGAGGAATCAACCTACCTGACTTTAGGCTATACTACAAAGCCACAGTCATTAAGACAGTATGGTACTGGCACAAAGACAGAAATACAGATCAATGGAACAAAATAGAAAGCCCAGAGATAAATCCACGCACCTATGGACACCTTACCTTTGACAAAGGAGGCCAGAATATACAATGGAGAGAAGACAACCTCTTTAACAAGTGGTGCTGGGAAAACTGGTCAACCACTTGTAAAAGAATGAAACTAGAACACTTTCTAACACCATACACAAAGATAAACTCAAAATGGATCAAAGATCTAAGCATAAGACCAGAAACTATAAAACTCCTAGAGGAAAACATAGGCAAAATACTCTCCGACATAAACCAAAGCAGGATCCTCTGTGACCCACCTCCCAGAATATTGGAAATAAAAGAAAAAAATAAACAAATGGGAGCTAATTAAAATGAAAAGCTTCTGCACAACAAAGAAAAACTAAAAGCAAGGTGAAAAGGCAGCCTTCAGAATAGGAGAAAATAATAGCAAATGAAGCAATGGACAAACAATTAATCTCAAAAATATATAAGCAACTCCTGCAGCTCAATTCCAGAAATATAAACGACCCAAACAAAAAGTGGGCTAAAGATCTAAACAGACATTTCTCCAAAGAAGGCATACAAATGGCTAACAAACACTTGAAAAGAGGCTCAACATCACTCATTATCAGAGAAATGCAAATCAATACCACAATGAGGTACCATTTTATACCAGTCAGAATGGCTGCCATCCAAATGTCTACAAGCAATAAATGCTGGAGAGGATGTAGAGAAAAAGAAACCCTCTTACACTGTTGGTGGGAATGCAAACTAGTACAGCCACTATGGATGATAGTGTGGAGATTCCTTAAAAAACTGGAAATAGAACTGCCATATGACTCAGCAATCCCACTGCTGGGCATACACATCGAGGAAACCAGAATTGAAAGAGACACGTGTATCTCAGTGTTCATCACTGCACTGTTTACAATAGCCAGGAAATGGAAGCAATTTAGATGTCCATCAGCAGATGAATTGATAAGAAAGCAGTGGTACATATACACGATGGAATATTACTCAGCCATTAAAAAGAATACATTTGAATCAGTTCTGCTGAGGTGGACAAAACTGGAGCCTATTATACAGAGTGAAGTAAGCCAGAAGGAAAAACAAAAATACAGTATACTAACACATATATATGGAATTTAGAAAGATGGTAATGATAACCCTGTATGCAAGACAGCAAAGGAGACACAGATGTATAGAACAGTCTTTTGGCCTGTATGGGAGAGGGCAAGGGTGGGATGATATGGAAGAGTGACACTGAAACATTTAAATTATCACATGTGAAGTGAATTGCCAGCCCAGGTTTGATGCATGATATAGGGTGCTCAGGGCTGGTGAACCAGGATGGCCCAGAGGGATGGAATCAGGAGGGAGGTGGGAGCGAGGTTCTGGAAGGGGAACATATGTATATCCATGGCGGATTCATGTCAATGTATGGCAAAACCAACATGATAATATAAAGGGAAAATATAAATAAATAAAAGAGAGAAAAAAAAGAAAGGATGAAAAGTAGGAGTGGGCAGTGGGAGAGGTTGAGCAGCCTCAATAAAAGTCTCAGCTGACTCTAAAGCACTCTATGGAGACGAAATGACAAAACAGACTCACAGACTTCAAGAATGAACCTGTGGCTCCTGAGGGGAAGGATGGAGGGAAAGGATAGTTAGGGAGTTTGGAATCAATGTGGACACACTGCTATATTTTAAATGGATCACCAATGACCTATTGCATAGCGCACAGAACTCTGCTCAGTGTTATGTAGCAGCCTGGATGGGAGAGAGGTTTGCAGGAGAATGGATACATGTACATGGATGGCTGAGTCCCTTTTCTGTTCATCTGAAACTATCACAACACTACTTGTTAATCAATTCTACCACAATACAAAACAAAAAATTAAAAATCATAACAAAGAAAAATAATAAAAAGTTAATAGGTTTTTAACTGTTTATTAAAAAACAAAAGATAGGATGACCTTCCAGAGCCAATCAAAGGTAGGACGAGAGGGTCAGGACTTTATGCCTCTGTACCAGTCAGTCATTAGATGTTAACTGCTCAGGAAGAAGATGTGACCTCAAGGAGGGCAACTCATTTCAGCTGAGACAATCCTAAAAGGTGGGTGATAACTGGTAGCTGTCTACTAGAGGCATTCTTTTCTTGTCAAGCTCATAGCTTATAATTCAATGGAGCTTTTATTGTGTCCCCTAGCAGAGACATTCTCCTTTAGGGAACAGGACCTCTAAACCCCCAGATCCCTGGGTTTCATGGATGGGAGGCTTAATTCCCAAACTGCCCCCTAAGTGTGATGGTAATTGTGGCCGATTGTACTTCCTTACCTTGGTTCCATGACCTAAGTATCCTTCTAGTTGTAACACAGTATCATATAAAGGTATTTCTGCCACAATACCTTTGCTGTGAAGCTAATCAGTTGGTCCGATGCAATGTTATGTGGTATCTCATGGTGGATCAAACTTTCTGTAAGCCCTTGCATAACAATGATGGCTGAGGCCCTGCAGGCAGAAGAGGCAAATTTATATCTAAAATATGTATTTATTCCTGTTCCCTTTCTCCTTTACTAGGTCTGTCACATTCTTAACTAGCTTAAGTTGAAACATAACTCAAGTCATGAGTTTAGTGGCCAGGATGAAATGTGGGAGAAGATGAACGGAACACACATTGTCTTGTAAAGGAGAGGATTCTGCACGGTCTCCAAACAAGAAGGGAATACCAGGCTTTCGTGGGAAGGAGTGGCCTTCTTCTACATGCACAAAGAATTCGGGGCAATGTGTAGATTCAAGACTTTCAGGAGCATCAATCCAGATCTTCCCATCCCATGTGTCAAAGTCCCATTATTTCCCAGTCACAGTCCTTAACCTTTAAAGCAGACTTGCCTTGTTGAAATTTTAACTTCTCTGAAACTCTGCTATTCTTACAATTTAATCCTAAGCCTGGTTCTGAGCTTTCTCTACCTTTCTGCTTAAGGAGAACACAGTGCCTTTAAACACTGTCAAGGAGGTCTTCTGGCATTCACACTTAGCCTATAATGTACAATTAATTATATTAAACTTTTTCTTGTATTTTTTCCCAAATTTCAATACTCTTCAGTTAGTATCTCTTCCTACTATTCTCAAAAACCTGATGTATCTCATTAAATCATTTTCTAAAAACATACCATCCCAATTTATCACATGTAAACGTTTTTTTTTTACATGTAAAAGTTTTTAACAATTATATTATTAGCCTGTGCCAGGAGTCACCTGAACTCCATCTATGATCACTGATAGAGGTCTTGATGCCAGCCAGACAGCAGGTGATACAGTACTAAAATCCCATCCCAGAATTTGCTTTCTAAGACTACTCCTGGCCTTAGCTCTACCAGGTTAGCTCTCCAGGAACCAGATGCTTGAAAAACTAGAACCTAGCAGGCTTATTAAGGAATGATACTGGGGACAAAAACTGTGGAAGTGAAGGTAAAGAATAAGAATTTGCCAAAAGAAAAAGTTTGGGCTGTGAAACAGCCTCACTGGAAGCCCCAACCAACCCAACTGGGTGTTGTGAAGATGAAAGTGTCCTCTGTAGCTGTTTTGAGCTGGGGCAGGATGATCAAGTCATGATATCCATCAGTCATTGGAGGCAGGCCACCTAAAGAAGGGAAGATGATCTTGGGAAAGGTAACCAAAGAAGTTCCCAAAGATGGCTGAAAGCTGAGGGAGGTTACCAAAGGGAGGTTTGGGGGAGTACATCACAGCATTTTATAAACATCCTCATTCTTATCTTTGGATATTTTAAAGAAAACTATCAATATCAACTTTGCTTTATTACCTACTTCAGTGCCCACTAAGTCTAATCTAAATCTGTTAGAAATCTCAGTTTCTAGATAAGTATA
This sequence comes from Antilocapra americana, assembly GCA_007570785.1. Taxonomy (NCBI): domain Eukaryota; kingdom Metazoa; phylum Chordata; class Mammalia; order Artiodactyla; family Antilocapridae; genus Antilocapra; species Antilocapra americana. The sequence continues at coordinate 4,050,579 of ML664659.1, read as the reverse complement.
CCCCTCTGTCTAGAGCAAAACATTTATCAGTAGACCTCCTTGTATGCTTATCTTTGGAGCAAATCTCAGACTGGAGCTTGAGGCAAAAAGAAAGCTCAGAAAACTAGTAGAGCTGAGGCACTTGGGCAGATAGTAGTCCATTTTAACAAATTCATGATGATATAGAGGAAATTAGGGGAAAAGAGAAAACTAATGTTGCAGCTATTTTTTGCTTCGGAGCTGACTGGAGAAGCTTCTCTCTGACATTTGGGAAGGATTCAAGCCTCCACTACATAAACCAAATGGAGTTAGTACTATCTGCCTTGCTTAGGTACATAGGCTTATTGTGAAAATCAAATGAACTGATGAGATAAGGTATGTGAAAGCACTTCAAAAAGAATAAAGCACAGGGAATTCTGAGTTGTATTATTTAAAATGCACCATCTAAATCTAAGTTTCAAGACAAGTGCCTTTTCAGTTCTCCATCAGGAAACTTCCTTTTGTTCTCTTCCCATCACACTGCATAATTCTTTTTTTGAGACACTACATAAGTGTTAGCTTGACTGACTAACATTGACATGAATTATGAATCTATGAATTTGAAACATCCATATCATTATTGAGAACCCAGAATCTTACCCCTGTCACAAAATAGATGTGCTATGCAATCACGTTACTGGAAATGAAAGGTAACTGCAGTAATTGCTACTCTGGTAGGTATGCAATAAGTATTAATTGAATGAATGCATGAATTTCTAAACCTATAACCAATTTTAAGATGTATTTTAGGATATCCACATTGTATGACTTGGTTTGTGGCCATGCAAAATCACTAAATTTTGCAATCTAGGCTAATTGTTCTTAATCTAATCAGCAGAGACCTTGCAACACTTTGTGAAATTGATGAAAAAGAAATACCTATATGTCCAATCTCACACAATTTTGCATATGATTTCAAAAAAGGTTACAGACTTCCCAAAGTCCATTCATAAGTTCTAAGTTAAAAATTCAGAGTATAGTCTAATGTGTTATGATTTTCTATCCCAGTTCTATCCAGTAATAATGTGACTCAAACAGTAAAACAATGTGCTTATTTATTGATATATTAAATAATTAAATTATCTAAGCTGAAGCTCCAATACTTTGGCCACCTCATGTGAAGAGTTGACTCATTGGCAAAGACCCTAATACTGGCAAGGATTGGGGGCAGAAGGAGAAGGGGATGACAGAGCATGAGATGGCTGGATGGCATCACCGACTCGATGGACATTGGTTTGGGTAGACTCCAGGAGTTGGTGACGGACAGAGAGGCCTGGCCTGCTGCGATTCATGGGGTTGCAAAGAGTCAGATATGACTGAGTGACTAAACTGAACTGAACTGAATAATATCAAGCATATTAAATAATAAAATCTATCAGTACATATAATAAATGATAATTTCAGTTTAGTCATATAAAATATTTCAAGATATTTGAAGTATGTATTGATATGAGTTTGACTATTTTATATAACATATGTAGGTAGAATCATGCAGTATCTGTCCTGTAACTGGCTTTCTTCACTTAGCATAATGCCCTCCAGGTTTACTCTTGTTGTCACAATTGTCAGGATTTCCTTCTCTTATGAGGCTGAATAACATTCCATTGTGTGCAGATAGCACATTTTCTTTATCTGTTCACCTGTTGATGGACACTTTGTTTGTTTCCGTATCATGCTAACTAGCCACATTTCAGGTGTTCAGTAACCACATGTAGCTAGTGGCTACTGTATTAGACAGCATAATTCTAGCTCCAACCTCAAATTGCAATAATTAAATAAATAGCTTGGGTATTTAAAACGTATTATTTAGTGATCTACAGATATTATTCTAATATTTAATAGATTTCAGATATACATCTTTGAATGTGACTCAGACCGATAACACAAAGGACTGCCATAAAATTTTTACTAGTCTCTATTTTCACTATAGGTAATCGGATGCAGTAGGCAAGGGGTGGAACACAGGGAAAGCAGAGCATACATGAAATCCATGGGCTAGCTCATAAATGCAACATTGGTGATGGACTTCTACGCTGAAAAGATTTTTACGCTGCTTTCAACTTTAAAAGAAAAAAGTACCATACAGATTTAAAATGACTCCTATGGACGTATACTTTAAGAAAGTAGCTTATTTAGATCATTACTAAAGTCAAAAGTCTAGCAAGAACATATGCTTCTGGCAAAATATCAAATAAGATATTCTAAATACTACACTTGTATACTAGATAAATGAAAACAAATGCATATTATTTAAATGTATTTTTGAACCTGAACTAAATGAAACCACCATGGGCCAAAACAAATTATAAAGAAAGAGAAGACCAGTGAGCTAAAATTTGAGAGGTGAATAATAATAGAACATAAAATCTCAGGATATCCTGAGTGCAGGAACTGATGCGAAGAGCTAAAATTTGGGAGATGACAAGGATAATAGTAAATGGAGGCATACTAGGAAATACTAACCAAAGGAAAGCTGGAGTAGCTATGTTAATATCAAGACTACAGAGGTGAAAGACATTATTATTAGGGGCAAATAATACTCATAATGATAACAGGTTTTATTCACCATGGAGATATAACAAATCTAAATTGTAATGCCTAATAATATAGCCTTGAATGTATAAAGCAATAATTGACAGAACTAAAGAAAAAATGATACTTGTTTTATCACAGTAGGATATATCAATAAACCTCTCTCAAATATCAATAGATCAAGAGATGAAATTAAAATAGCAAAAATATAGAAGATTTAAATGACACAATTAATGCACTTAAAAAATATACATATAGAATCCTGTCCCAAACAGTTTCAAACACACCATCTTCTAAATACACATGAAATATTTGGAAAATTGATCACATCACATAGCACACCTCAAAACACTTTAAGATTTTGTATCATACAGATCATGTTCTATAACCACAGTGAAATGGTCAAAACCCTATACATTTGGAAATTTTAAAATACATTGCTAAAATTCTACCAAAGAAGAATTCATAATAAGAATTTTAATATAAAGCTGTATAATAAAATTTTTTATATAAAGGCTTGTGGAACACATCTAAACAGATACTTAAAAGAACACTTTATGTATGATTGACATGTGAAAAACTATACATAATTAATGTATACAACTCAGTGAATTTGTAGATAAGTATATACCTATGAAACTATTACCACAATGAAGGCCATAAGCATATCCATCATCTCCTATTCACTTTTTAATTTTTTTCATTTGTGATAAGAGCACTTAACATGAAATCTACCTTGACAGAAAAATTTTAAGTAAGTAATACAGTATCGTTAACTATAGGTACCTTTCTTTAGTGATAACAGAAGCATATTTTCAGGGTATATTAGGTAGTATTTCATTGATAACAAACTGAGGCTTAGAGAAATGAAAGAACAATCAAGGTCAAACTGCGAAAAATGCAGCTAGGAAGAACAAAACCTTTTTCACTGAATCTGTAAAATATTGGTAAGAAATTATAATTTGTCCAAGGCCAAATAAGAATTAAAATGAAGAGGTAGCATTTGTATTGCAGTAATGTAGCTTTAGAATCCATAT
>ML664659.1:4018762-4036992 GCA_007570785.1 Antilocapra americana | reverse complement strand
AAAGAGCTTCTTGATAAAAGTGAAAGAGTAGAGTGAAAAAATTGGCTTAAAGCTAAACATATAGAAAACTAAGATCATATCATCCAGTCCCATCACTTCATGGGAAATACATAGGGAAACAGTGGGGAAAGTGTCAGACTTTATTTTTAGGGGCTCCAAAATCACTGCACATGGTGATTGCAGCCATGAAATCAAAAGACGCCTACTCCTTAGAAGGAAAGTTATGGCCAACCTGGATAGTATATTGAAAAGCAGAGATATTACCTTGTCAACAAAGGTTCATCTAGTCAAGGCTACGGTTTTTCCAGTAGTCATGTATGGATGTGAGAGTTGGACAGTGAAAAAGGCTGAGCGCCGAAGAATTGGTGCTTTTGTACTATGGTGTTGGAGAAGACTCTTGAGAGTCCCTTGGACTGCAAGGAGATCCAACCAGTCCCTCCTAAAGGAGATCAGTCCTGGGTGTTCATTGGAAGGACTGATGTTGAAGCTGAAACTCCAATACTTTGGCCACCTCATGTGAAGAGTTGACTCATTGGAAAAGACCCTGATGCTGGTAAGGATTGGGGGCAGGAGGATAAGGGGAAGACAGAGGATGAGGTGGTTGGATGGAATCACCGACTCAATGGACATGGGAGTTGGTGATGGACAGGGAGGCCTTGCGTGCTGCAGTCATTGGGATCGCAAAGAGTCAGACACGACTGAGCGACTGAACTGATACTGATACTGAGTACATGTTTTGTACCAACTGGCTATATCAGTCCATTTCTTGCTTGAAATTTTTTGAAAGTCTAGCTGCTTTCTTTCACTTAGTTCTGTCTCTGTTCCCTTTAGTCCAGGTGGGCAATGTTTCTGCTAATGCAAGATTTTTAAAAATTTCATCAGTCTCCTGTTAATGTGAAGGGAGCCCATTCCATTAGACATGAGGTCCCATCAAAGATCATTCCTGGGTAACCCCATCTCTATCCCTGACTTTTTCTGAGATTGCTGATTGTATCCATGAGTCATACACCTCATCTCTTCAGTAAAGTTTTCCAGCCACGTTTGGAAAGAATTGACCTTCTTCCAATTAATGAATCTCCCAATGTTGGCATCTTTTGCAGTTTGAATAGTCTGAGACTTTCCCAAATCAAGTGCTGTTTCTTTTTACTTAGTAGTCCTTCTTCAATATATTTTTTTCCTCTTGCATTTTACTAGAAGCAGCAAGGAGAAAAACTTTTCCTGGAAATCTCAGGTAAATAACCAGGTTCATCACTTATAATTTCTGTTTTCCATCCCCAAATATAACACAATTCAGTTGACTTTTCTGTCACTTTAGGACAAGGATCACCTTTCCTATAGTTTGCAATAATTTTCACTTCCATCTGAGACTTCATCAGAAACATGCTTAACATTCATATTTTTACCATTTGGTCCATGATGACATACATACAGAAGCTTTCTTTACAGCATTCTTCACTTCCTTCTGAACCCTAACCAGAATAGTCTTTAACACCCACATTTCTACCAATAACCACTTCCAAGCAATATAGGCTTTTCTTATCATGTGCCTCGATACAACCCCAGCCTCCAGTCATTATCCAGTTCCAAAGCCACTTCCACATTTTTAGGTATTTGTTATCACAGTGCCCTAAATCCCACTACCAAAATTTGTGATAGTCTCCTATACTTGCTGTCACAAAATACCTCAGGCTGGGTGGCATAGAACAACAGAAACTTATTTAATCACAATCGTGGAAGCTAAAAGTGTAAACTCAAGATGCTGGTAGGACTATGCTCCTTTTGAAGGCTCTAGGGGCCAATTCATTCTTGCCTCTCCCAGCTTCTGGTGACAGCAAACAATCTTTGGCATTCCTTGCTTTGTAGATGCATCACTCTAATCTCTTCCTCTGTCTTTACATGACGTTCCCCCCCGGCTGTCTCAGTGTCTTTTCCTTTTCTGTTTCATATAAGAACTTTGTCACTGTATATAGGGCTGACTAACTCCAGGATAATTTCATCTTGAGATCCTTAATTACAGCTGCAAAGACTTTATTTCTAAATAAAATCACATGCACAGGTACTGGCTGTTTAGTACCTGAACATGTCTTTTTTTGGGGCCATTATTCAATCTACCACGGATATCTACATAATACTTAAATCATACTAAATCTATTTTTAATATTCTTTTCCTCTATTTCTTTTAGATACTTCAGTAGTAATGTTAATTTAGTTTTCCAAAGATATCAATTTCTCTGCATATTCATTTTTTATTATTGCTTTTATTAGGTAGGTAAATATGAATTGATATTATATATTACTATTAGTCTCCCTTTTATCATTATGAATATATACTTTTTATCTCCTCACTAGTATTTGCTTTAAAACATGTTCTTCATTTGATCAACATATATATATTTGTCCAGAAATTTTCTTTTTTAACTTTTATTATAAAAGTAACTTAAAAGTCAATATTGTTGTAGTTGTTTTCCTAATTCACTAACAAGAATTTTTTAGCTTTTAATGGTAAATGGGTATGAATGGGAATCATCATTACATAAACACAATTTTGAAATTGGCTTCTGGATTTTCCTCTGTCTTCCAACTTTATACTTATGTATTTTTCTTACTTTTTAAAACTTTATTTACTTACTTATTTTTACTAAAATAATGGCCTCATGCTCAGGGGATATACTTACATATTGTTGTTGTTCAGTCAGTCAGTGGTGTCTGACTCTTTGCGACCCCATGGATGGCAGCACACAAGGCCTCCCTGTCCCTCACTATCTCCTGGAGTTTGCCCAAGTTTGCCCACTTACATATTATCCCTTTTGTATCAGGTCTCTTTTGTAAGTTATTTTGTAAATGCTTCTTTTTGCTAGTAAATGTTAGAAATTTATATCACCTGTGTGTTTATGTGTGTGCGTGTGCACTTAGTTGCTCAGTCGTGTCTGGCTCTTTGTGACCCCAGGGGCTGTAGCCCACCAGTCACCTCTGTCCATGGGGATTCTCCAGGCAAGAATATTGGAGTGGGTTGCCATTTCCTTCTGCAGGGGATCTTCCCGACCCAGGGATTGAACCCGGGTCTCCTGCATTGCAGGCAGATTCTTGACCAACTGAGCTAGAAGGGAAACCTAAGTGAAAGTGAAAGGCACTCAATTGTGTTGAACTCTTCGTGACGTCATGGACTATACAGTCCGTAGGTATTCTTCAGGCAAGAATATTGGAGTCGGTTGCCATTTCCTCCTCAAAGGGATCTTCCTGACACAGGGATCAAACTCGCATCTCGTATGTCTCCTGTATTGGCAGGCAGGTTCTTTACCACTAGCAACACCTGGAAAGCCATGAATTTCTGTATGTAGAATTATTTCTAAAATTCTCTTAACATCCTTATAATGTTTGTCAGTTTATTATTATATCCTCCTCTTTCTTTTTTGCTATGGGTCATTTTTGTTTTATCTCTTTTTCTCTGAAAATCATGCTAAAGGTTTTTTTATTGATCATTACAAAAAAACAGCTTTTAGTTTCATTGATTTTGATCTTCTCTGTGCTTTTTCTGTCTTCAATTTCATTAATTTCCCATGTATCCTTAATTCTGTTTGATAGGTGCTTTTCGCTATTATTTTCTACTTTCTTAAGATGAGATCTCTCATTATTGATTTAACTTTTGTGTATTGCAATTTAAATGAAATATAAAAGATACAATTACTTGACTGCTTTAATGAATCTAGGGCCTTACATGTAGCTGTAGGATACTTGTTTTAACATACACAAATATGTACAGCCCTTTCATAAGATTAAGGAAATATAACAGGACAATGACAACCAGCATGAAAGTGTTAGTTGCTCAGTCGTGTCAAACTCTTTGTGACCCCTTGGACTGTAACCCATCAGGCTCTTTTGTCCATGGGATTCTCATAAAAAGAATCATAAAGAGATTATCATAAAAAGAAAACCAGCATAAAGAGTACTAATTAAATTTAAATCAACTGAATGTTACTCATCTTCCAAAGAAATGGGATGGTGAAGGAAATGATAAGAATGGCATATCATAATGTGGAGGAGGGATCAAAATGTTGGAGTAGGAATAGACTGAGCTCACCTCTTCCCATGAACACAGCAAAACTACAAACACAGACAGCACCTCTTGCTAACTCTTGAAGACTGTCATGAGGGATCTTTTACTACCAAATCTGCAAAGAAAAAACACAGGGCATCTGGTAGGAGGGAAGAAGTGATCTAATCAATTCCTGTGCCCCTAGTGTGTTACTCATAAAATAAGGGGGATACCACAGGCTTTGAAAGCTTGCCAGGGAGTAAGGAATTTAAACTGCATATTAGGTATCCCAACCCTGAGGTCAAACACTAGCAATGAGCCCTCTAAGCTGTTTTGAAAAGCAGTAAGGTTTACTGGAGGACTGTAAGACTGAGACTCTGCTCTTAAAGAGTGTGTGCATAGACTTGCTTGCTCCTAGTCACAGTGCAGTGGCAGAAGATTTAAAACCTTCTAGTGTGCTGGATGGCTTACTAGGAAAGCCCCAGTGTGCCACAGCCCACACCAGACCACTGCTCAAGCACATCCTATTCTAACACTACTCCCTGCTAAGGCAGAGGTCACCATTGGCAATGTGTGGGTGCATGGGCACACACCAGAAAAGGCACAGACCCAGTTCAGCAGTGCAACTCCAAACTCTCTGGACCCAATCCAGTTTCTAACCAAGGTGCACAAACTGGGGAAAAAGCAGAAAGAGCTTAGAAGTGCAGCCTCAGACCCCAGGCCTCAGTCATACCCCCAAACAAGGCAGAGACTTCAACATAATGTGGAGAAGCTCAACTCCCTCAGAACTCCTGCTCCAGCTCCTTGGACCCTGGCCCACTCCATGACAGGCAGCAATTACCATTGAGCCTAAGAGAAGCTCCAACTAATATCTGGTTCTGGATCAAACTCCTCCAACTCCATACCTACCTCCCAGGAAGGCTGAAGCTGCCAGCACATTCCACTAGAAGATGCAATCTGTGCTCACTTCAAATCCACCTCTCCCGTCAAATCTCCTGGGCACATGCAGATTTTACAGGGATTTACCCATACAAGGACACATCTTCAAGATCCATACAGATAACTGCTTTACCTAATTACATAGAGACGAACATAGAAAATGAAACAAAATGAAAATACAGAGGAATATATTTCAAAGGAAAGAATAAGGTAAAACCACAGGGAATAAAACCTTAATGAAGTGCAGATAAATAATTTACCTGTTAAATAGTTTAGGACAATAGTAATAAAATTGCTAACAGAATTCAGATGAACACAATTGGAACTTAAACAAAACTAGAAAATATTTAAAAGAATCGGTGATAGCTAAAGAATATGTGTGTGTGCTCAGTCATGTCTGGTTGTTTGCAGACATGGGGGTCTTTGCAACCCCATGGATTGTAGCCCACCAGGCTCCTCTGTCCATGGGTTTTATTTAGGCAAGAATATTGGAGTGGGTTCCCATTTCCTCCTCCAGGGGGTCTTTCTGATCCAGGGATCAAACCTACATCTCCCATGTCTCCTGCATTGCAGGCAGATTTTTTTTACCACTGCACCACCTGGGAAACTCCAGAGCTGAAGAATACAATAACTGAAATGAAAAATACACTAGACGGAATTAGCAGCATATTAAGGGATACAGAAGAATTCATAAGTGATCTGAAAGAATAGTGGAACTCACCCAAACAGAACTACAAAAGGAAAGAAAAAAAAAAACTTTAAATGATGATAGTTTATGGGAATTCTGGTAAAATATCAAGCATACTAATAATTGCATTATAGGGGTCCCAGAAAGTACTAGAAAATGTATTTGATGAAATTACAGATGAAAACACACCCAAACTGAATAAGGAAACAGATAGCAAGGTATAAGAGGCATAGAAAACCCCATATGAGATTAACCAAAAGAGATCCACACCAAGACATCATAATTAGAAGGGCAAAAGCTAAAGATAAAGAGAGTTTTAAGGAAGCAAGAGAAAAACATAGAATCATGTACATCTTCTTTATCCATTCTTCTTCTGAGGGACATTGTTTTCTTCCATGTCTTGGTTATGGTAAATAGTGCTGAGATGAATGCTGAGACGCATGTATCATTTTGAAGTATGGTTTTCTCCAGATAAAGAAATATGGTACATATATACAATGGAATATTGCTCAGACACAAAAAAGAATGAAATTACGCCATTTTTAGCAACATGGATGGACTTAGGCATTGTCATAGTAAGTGAAGTAAGGCAGGCAAAGATAAATATCATATGTTATTGATTATATGTGAAATCTTTAAAAAGGCTATAAATGAACTTATCTATAAAATAAAGATAGATTTACAGATGTAGAAAAAAAAACTCATGGTTATTGGGTGGGTAAGGGAAGAAGGGATAAATTGGAAGATTGGGATTGACATATGCATGGTACAATATATAAAATAGATAACTAATAAGGACCTACTATATAGCACAAGGGACACTACTCAATACTCTGTAATGATGTATATGGGGAAAAAATCTAAAAAAGAGTGGATATATGTATACATAGAGAAGATTCATTTTGCTTTACACCTAAAACTAACACAACATTGTAAATGAACTATACCCCAATAGTTTTTTCTTTTTAAATTATGTGCAGGGGAATTCTCATAAGGCTATCAGCTGATTTCTCAGCAGAAACTTTGCAAGCCAGATGGGAGTGGCATGAAATACTTAAAATGCTGAAAAGAAAAAGCCTACAACCTAGGATGTTCTTCCCAATGAGGTTATAATTCAACTGAAAGAGAGTTTCTCAGACAAGACAAGAAAAAAAAAACAGAAAAGAAACAGAAACAGTTCACAGCCACTAAATCAATCTAAAAAGAAATGTTTTTAAATAGATGAAAGGATAGATCACATTACGTGTTGCGCCATAAAACAAGTGGTAATAAATTTAAGAAGATTGAAGCCATATAAAGTATCTTTTCTGACCACAAAGGAATGAAACAAGAAATCAATTATAGGAAGAAAAATTGAAAAAAAATGAAGACTAAATAACTTGCTAGTAAAAAAAGCAGTGTGTCAAAGAGCAAATGAAAAAAGAGAAATCAGAAAATACCTTGAGGCAAATGAAAATAAAAACACAGCTTTCCAAAATCTACAAGGTATAGCTAAGGAGTTTAAAGAGGGAAGTTATAGAGGTACAAGTATACTTCAAGAAACAAGAAAAATCTCATTAACAACCTAGCTTACCATCTAAATGAATAAGGTAAAGAAGAACAAAGTCCAAAATTAGCAGAGGAAGGAAATAATAAAGATCAGAAAAGAATAAAGAAAATAAAGGGGGAAAATAATGGAAAAGATAATAAAATCAAGAGCTGTTTTTTAAAAGATAAATAAAATTGATAAGCCTTTAGAAAAATTTATTTAAAAAGAGATAAGACAGAAATAAAATTAGAAATGAAAGAAGAAAAGTTACAACTGATATCAAAGAAATACAATCGAAAGAGAATATTATGAATGCTGACATTCTGGATAACCTAGAAATGAATGAATGTCTAGAAATATAATCTCCCAAGACTGAAATACATAATCTGAATATGCTTACTATTAGTATTGAAATTGAATCAGTAATGATAAAACTCCAAACAAACAAAAGTCCAAGGCCAGATGCCTTCCTAGGGAAATTTTACCAAAACAGTTAAAAAAGAATTAATACATATACTTTTGAAGCTATTCCAAAAAAAAAGAGGAAGGAGCACTCCCAAACTCATTCTACATGACCAGCATTATCCTAACACTAAAACTAGGCAAAGACACTAAAAATTGAAAATTAAGAGCCAATAATACTCCTAATGAACATAGATGCAAAAATCCTCAACAAAATATTAGCAGAACAGAGTCAACAATATGTAAAATGTACCACAGACCATGATCAAGTAGAATTTATCTCAGAAATGCAAGAATAGTTCAATATCTGCAAATCAATCAATTTAATATACCATGTTAACAAAATGTAGGACAAAAATCATATGATCATCTCAGTAGGCATAGAAAAAGCACTTGACAAAATTCATTATCCATCCCAGATAAAATCTCTCAGCAAAGTTGGTATAGAGGGGATAAATCTCAACATAATTAAGGCCATTTATGACAAACCTACTGCTAACATCATATTCAATGGTGAAAAAGCTTTTCCTCTAAGACCAAGAATAAGACCAGGATAACCACTCTAGCTTTTTCCATTTAAAATATGGAAGTCCAACATGTAGCAATAAGACAAGAAATAAAATATATCCAAATTGGATGAAAAGAAGTAAAACTGTCACTATTAGCAGATGACGTGATACTATACACAGAAAATCATAAATACTTTATCCAAAAACTATTACATCTAATAAATGACATAAGTAAAGATGCAGGATACAAGATTAATATACAGAAATCTGTTGGTTTTTTATACAGTAATAATGAACTACCAGAAAAAGAAATCAAAATAATCTCATTTATGATCAGATGAGAAAGAATAAAATACCTAGGAATAAATTTAAACAAGGAGATCAAAGACTTATACTCTGAAAACTGTGAGACATTGATGAAAGAAATTGAAAATATACAAATAAATGCAAAGCAGTCCTATGTCATGGGTTGGAGGACTTAATATTTTTAAAATATTCATATTATTCAAAGTAATCTACCAATTAATATAAACTCTATCAAAATACCCATGACATTTTTCATAGAACTAGAACAAATAATCCTAAAATTCATACAGAACCACAAAAGACCTTGAGGATCCAAATCACTCTTGAGAAAGAACAAAGCTGGAAATACCATGAGCTCTAGTTATAAAATATAATGCAAAATTATAATAATTAAAACAATTTATCACTGGCACAAAAACAGATGTGTAGGTCAATGGAACAGAATAAAGAGCTTAGAAGTAAACCTACACACATATAGTTAATTAATCTACAACAAAGATAGCAAGAATATATACGAGAAAAAGACAGTTTCTTCAATAGGTGCTGTTGGGAAATCTGGCAAGCTACATGTAAAAGAATGATATTAGAACACTTTCTCACACCATAGAGAAAAAGAAATTCAAAATGGATTAAAGACCTAAGTGTAAGATCTGAACTCATTAAATGCCTAGAAGAAAATACAGACAGGTACACTCTTTGACAGGAGAAGGCAACGGCAACCCACTCAAGTACCCTTGCCTGGAAAATCCCATGGATGGAGGAGCCTGATAGGCTTCAGTCCATGGGGTGGCGAAGAGTCGGGCGCGACTGAGTGACTTCACTTTCACTTTTCACTTTCATGCACTGGAGAAGGAAATGGCAACCCACTCCAGTGTTCTTGCCTGGAGAATTCCAGGGACAGGGAAGCCTGGTGGGCTGCCATCTATGGGGTCGCACAGAGTCGGACATGACTGAAGCGACTTAGCAGCAGCAGCAACACTGTTTGACATAGGTCTTATCAACATTTTTTTATCTCTGTCCTCAGGCAAGGGAAACAAAAACACAAATAAATGTTTATATATGTTTTAAAATTTTAAATTTAAAAACTTTTGCACAGTGAAGGAAGCCATCAATAAAACAAAAAGGCAACCTACTGACTGGGAGAAGATATGTCTGTTAAGCATTTAACATCCAAAATATGTGAAAAATGCGTACAACTCAACATCACAAAAACAACAACAAAAAACTGATTTAAAAATGAGCAGTGGACCTGAACAGACATTTTTCCAAAGAAGATATACCTTCTTCCAAAGAAGATGGCCTACAGGCACATAAAAAATGTTCAACATCACAAATTATAAGGGAAATGCAAATCAAAACCACATTAAAAATCACCTTACACCTGTCAGAAAGGCTATCATGGAAAGGAAGGAAATAACAAGTACTGGCAAGGATGTGGAGAAGATGAAATTATGGTATATCATTTCTGAGAATTAAATTAGTACAGCCACTGTGGAAAACAATACAGATAGGCCTCAAAAATTTAAAAATAGAACAACTCTATGATCCAGAACTTTCACTCCTGGGTATACATCTGAAGAAAACAAAAACACTAATTTGAAAAAAATATATGCACCCTAATGTTCACAGTGGCATTATTTGCAATGGGTTAGATATGGACACAACTTAGGTGTCTAGCAACAGATGAACAGATAAGGAAAATGTGATATATGTGATACATATATATATATATGTATATATCCATATACACACACCCATATATAAACTGGAATAATGGAATAAAACTCAGACATAAAAAAGAATGAAATTTTTATTCATTATCTGCAGTAACATGGATGATAATTGGAATATTTACTCAATTTTTAACATATTTACTGAATTGTTATTAGATTACTATTTAGATATTCCTTTACTTTTCTTTTGGTACTTACCCCAAAGATACCAAAATGTATCCTTCATTTATGGGAGTATGATATAAATTAGTACTGTTACAGCTTCTCAACCATAGAAGGTCCTTCTTCCCTCTCCCACCTCCTATGTTATCATTGTCTTGTACTTTAGATCATTATGTTTTTCCAACATCACAAGACATTTTCATTTTTCTCATTTCATAGTCAATATTTGTTAATATTCACTCCCAGTTTATTATAAAGAAAATTGCTCTTTAATAACTATAGGCAATCTCTCATCTCATTCAGAATAATTTTCATATGGATCTCAGATTTCTCTAGCAACAAACAACATTTGTGGACCCAAAACTATTTAAAATCACAAGTAGACAGAAGATGAATAGCCTTTGTTTTACTCTCATGAGGTCACATGTGTGCTTGCTGATGCATTTCCACCTATGAAATATTAAGAAACAAAGCACGTAGAACAACCAGTATACAACACAACATGAAATCCACTGTAATCTCTGTGTCACCTGGACAATATAGGATGAAAGTGAATCATGTTGATATACTTGATCTCTCTTGGTTATGTTGTTCTTATATCTTCCAGCATATTTTGACGTATGTAATTCTTCCCCCTGTTTCTGCATTAACTGATTCAATTAGGTTCCCTATTTATCTGTGTATGGCAGTTTAGTTTACCTAGACATTATACCTGGACCTCTTTTCATCTGCCATAGATAATCCCTCATACACCTTAGCTGGGGAAATGGAGCTTATGAGAAAGATAAACAGGTGAGTCTATAAAAATACATATTTTTCATATATTATTTACTAAAATCATATAAATATTGCATATATTCAAAAAATAATTAAATAACTCTAAAACAAGCCAAAATAAACAAATTTAACTGCATACCAAATTGGTAAAATAACCACATAAAAATAATTGTTTCCAAGGAATTTTGAATATAGTGTTGAGACTGTACAGATTTAGTAAGATATATTTTAAGGAAAAAGAAAAAGGCAGAGACAATTAAAACTCCACTTAGTAACCTCACTCTTAGTAGCAATATTTGCATTGCAATTTTGAAGCTATTGTGTATATTGTGGGGTAATCAACCTTTTTTAAGAATCAAAAAGAAAAGGCACAGATGTAAATTTTTAAAAATTAAATTGATTTATGTTTAATTTTAATTGAGCATATCCATGAGAATTTATTTACTGTTCTCACAAATAGATGTCCTAGCTCGTGCCACTGAAGGTGTAGAGGCAATGACACCAGTAACAATGAGAATACCTAGTCCCTAGATCTTGGTTTCCAAATAACTATTGCCAATCAGAAAGGACCATCACATCTTGTTGAAATGGTTTATTCCAGGGCTAGAATAGAGAAGTAACAATTAGCCATGGGCATCATGTTAGAGCAGAATGCAAGGAGGAGGATCAATAATTTACAAACAAGAACTGGCATTTTTAAATTGAGCTGTAATTTGATAACAAAATACATATTCCAGAGTTGTGGCACAAAATTAAAATAGAAGCAAAATATAATGTTTCACTTCTGTACTATGTGGTTTCTTTTCCCCTAGTGATATTTTGTTGTGAATCAACTTTCATTATGTTCTTAATGTGTCTCATAACTCCAGCACAGTGATTATCTGATCCACCAAGGCATTCATTTAATAGTATTTTTGATCTGAGTTCTATATTTCTACATTATCTTTGCAGTAACTTTAAAGTTGGTAACTCAGAAACATATTACTAATGCTTTAATTAATGTTTTGAATGGTTCTGAGTAATCATATGGTATGCATTACATCCCTCAATTATCCCCTGAGTGGTATAATGGATGTATTATAAAATCTGTTGATTTCTAATTGCAGAGTAGCATGTACATGCATATATGTAAAAATATGTATTTTAAATAGATAATGTTGCAGTTTATTTTTCTGAAAGCTGGTGCTACTTTATAGTATTTATTTGCCAGTGAATATATCCTGTGCATAAACAAAGTCCTTTTTAGTGTAATTTAATACCACACTAGTAATTCATAAAATTATCTCAGCCCTGAGGGATTGATCTGGTTGAAACTGCATTATTAATTTGTGTAAACCTTAACCTTAAAAGCGAATTATACATAACCCCTGCCTTACTTTTACTAATGCCTGCTTTTATGTAATCCATGTTAATAAAACACATTGACTATTCACTTCATTATTTTATAATATTTTTATTGATATATAGTTTATAAAACATGACATTTGACATTTTTAAAGAGTACAATCCAATGGCTTTTAGTATATTCAAAAACTTGTGCAACCTCACCACTTTCTAAATTTAGAACATTTTCATCACTTATAAAGAAACCTCACACCAGTTATAATCACTCCTCATTCCCTCTGTCTCCAGCCCCTGGCATGCACTAATCTGCTTTCTGTCTCTGAGTATAGTATTATTCTGGACATTTCATATAAAAGGAATTATACAATAGGCAGAGAAGGCAATGACACCCCACTCCAGTGCTCTTGCCTGGAAAATCCCATGGACGGAGGAGCCTTGTAGGCTGCAGTCCATGGGGTTGCTAAGAGGTGGACACGACTGAGCGACTTCACTTTCACTTCTCACTTTCAGGCCCTGGAGAAGGAAATGGCAACCCACTCCAGTGTTCTTGCCTGGAGAATCCCAGGGACGGAGGAGCCTAGTGGGCTGCCGTCTATGGGATCGCACAGAGTCAGACACGACTGAAGCAACTTAGCAGCAGCAGCAGCAGGATACTATAGGCAGTCTTTTTTGACCAGCTTCTTCCAATTTCCATAAGTTCTCAAGGCTTGCCCATGTTATACCATTTTTGCTTGATTTCTTTTTGTCTGAACAATATTCCATTGTGCAGATATATCATACTATATTTATCTATTTGTCAACTGACAGATATTTGAATATTTTCCACTTTGGGGCTACTATGAATATTCATGTACAAAGATTTGTTAGGATATGTTTTCAATTCTCTTGGGTATAATACCTTCTGATTTTAACATGAGAAACCGCCACAGTTTTCCAAAGTGGTTGCATTATTTTATAATCTCACCAGTAATGCATGAGGGTTCCAATTTATCATCACCAACACTTGCTACTATATCTTTTCAATTATAACCATTCTAATTGATATGCAGTGGTATCTCACTGTGGGTATGATTTACATTATTTACTAATTAATGATGTTGAGCATCTTTTCATGTGCTTCTTGGCCATATGTAAATTTTTGAAGAAATGTCTGTTCAAATCTCTGCATGTTTCATTGTCGTTCATTGTTCAGTTGCTCAGTCGTGTCTGACTCTGTGACCCCACGGACTACAGCACACCAAGCTTCCCTGCCCTTCACTATGTCCCGGAGATTGCGCAAACTCATGTCTATTGAATAGATGATGCCATCCAACTATTTCATCCTCTGTTGCCCTCTTCTCCTCCTACCCTTAATATTTCCCAGCATCAGGGTCTTTTCCAATGAGTTGGGTCTTTGCATCAGGTGGCCAAAGTATTGGAGCTTCAGCTTCAGGATCAGTCCTTCCAATGAATATCTAGGGTTGATTTGCTTTAGGACTGACTGGTTTGATTTCCTCACTGTACAAGGAGCTCTCAAGAGTCTTCTACAGCACCACAGTTTGAAAGCATCCGTTCTGTGGCACTCAGCCTTCTTTATGGTCCAACTCTCACATCTCTCTGCACATGTTTAAAAGGTCTATTCATCTTGTTATCATATAGTTATAAGAATACTTTACATATACTAATACAAGTTCCTCATCAGATATAAGATTAGCATACTTGTCTCTCATTCTGTATCTTTTTAATTTATAAATGTTGCTCTTTGAAGTATGATCTTAATGTTGGTGCAGTACAATTTATCTATTTTTTATTTGGCTGCATTTGTTTTTGATATTTTATGGAAAACTCTATTGCCTTACCCAAGGCCACAAAAATGTACTCCTGTGTTACCTTATAATAGTTCACAAGCTTTTGATCTTAAATTTAGATCTATCATCCACTTCAAACTAATTTTATTACATAGTGTGAGGTAGAGGTCCAATTTCATTCTTTTGTATGTGTATATCAGTTGTCACTGCATCAGTTGTTGAAAGATCTATATTCTTCTCCATTGAATTGTTTTGGTAACCTTGTCCAAAATCAATTAATGGTAAATGTATTTATTTCTGTATGATCAACTCTATTCCACTTACCTATATGTTTATCCTTATGCCAGTTCCACATTGTAATTATTACTGTACTTTTGTAGTCAGTTTTGAAATTGGGAAGTCATTCAACTTCATTCTTCTTTGTCAAAATATTTTGCTATTCAGAGGCTTTTGTTCTTCTGTATAATTTGGAGAGCAGCTTGTCAATTTTCTGGGGGAAAAAGCTAGGATTTTGATAAGGTTGCATTAAAATTATGATTCAATATGGGAACTCTTTGTATCATAACAATATATTAAGTTGTCTGGTACATAAACAAGTATTTTCATTTGCTTAATTTATTTAAATAATATATTGTAGCTTTCAATTTAAAAGTATGGTACTACTTAAGTTTATCCCTAAATATTTTGTTCTTTTTGATCCTTTGGTAAAGTACAATTTATATTTTTAATTTACTTTGATTGTTCACTATTAGGACACAGATGCAAATTATTATTTTAAGAAATTTATCTGTTGAACTGCAACCTTGTTGAACCTGTATATCAGTTCTAATAGTTCTTCCATGAATCCCTTTGGGTTTTCTACATGTAAGATCACTTCATCAGTAAACACAGATATATGTACTTCTTTTAAAATCTGAATGGATTTATTTCCTTTTCTTGCCCAACTGCCTTGGCTAGAACATCCAGTATAATGCTGAGTAGAAGTGATGAGAGTAGACATCCCTGACTTATCACTTATTCATAATTAATTTTTAGTAAATATTTTGCCAAGCTTAATAATCATTACTTGATACTAAAGATGGATGTGACAATACATCTCTATTGCCTATATTTGCAATGTTTTTACTGGTAGTTATGATAGGAAAAAATCTGTCTTTTCTTTAAAGCATCAATTCTTCAGTGCTCAGGTTTCTTTATGGTCCAACTCTCAGTACATCCATACATGACTACTGGAAAAACCATAGATTTAACTAGGTGAACCTTTGTCCGCAAAGTAATGTCTCTGCTTTTTAATATGCTATCTCGGTTGATCATGGTGGCTCAGATGGTAAAGCGTCTGCCTACAATGAGGGAGACTCAGGTGCAATCCTTGGGTCAGGAAGATCTTCTGGAGAAGGAAATGGCAACCCATTCCAGTATTCTTTGCTTGGAAAACCCCATGGACAGAGGAGCCTGTTAGGCTATAGTCAATGGGATCGGAAAGAGTCAGACACAACTGAGTGACTTCACTTTATTCCAAGGAGCAAGTGTCTTTTAATTTGATGGCCGAGTCACCATCTGCAGTGATTTTGGAGCCAAAGAAAATAAAGTCTGTCACTATTTCCATTGTTTCCCCATCTATTTGCCATTAACTGATGGGACTAGATGCTATGATCTTAGTTTTGGGAATGTTGAGTTTTAAGCCAACTTTTAAGAGGCTCTTTAGTGTCTATTCACTTTCTGCCATAAGGATGGTGTCATCTGTGTATCTGAGGTTATTGATAATTTTCCAGGCAATCTTGATTCTAGCTTGTGCTTCATCTGGCCCAACATTTCACATGATGTACTCTGCATATAAGTTACATAAACAGGGTGACAATATACCGCCTTGATATACTCCCTTCCCTATTTGGAACCAGTTCATTGTTCCATGTCTGGTTCTAACTTTTGCTTCTTGACCTGCATACAGATTTCTCAACAGGTAAATCACGTGGTCTGGTATTCCCATGTTTAAGAATTTTCCAGTTTGTTGTGATCCACACAGTCAAAGGCTTTGGCATAGTCAATAAAGCAAAAGTAGATGTTTTTCTGGAACTCTCTTGCTTTTTCTATTATCCAACAGATTTTGGCAATTTGATATCTCATTCCTATGCCTTTTATAAATCCAGCTTGAACATCTGGAATTCTAGGTTCACTTACTGTTAAAGTCTAGCTTGGAGAATTTTAAGCATTAATTTTCTAGCGTGTCAGATGAGTATAGTTGTGCAGTAGTTTGAACATTCTTGGCATTACCTTTCTTTGGGATTGGAATGCAAGCTGAACTTTTCCAGTTTTGTGACCACAGCTGAGTTTTCCAAATTTGGTGGCCTATTGGGTGCAGCACTTTAACAGCATCATCTTTTAGGATTTGAAATAGCTCAACTGGAATTCCATCACCTCTACTGTCTTTGTTTGTAACGATGCTTCCTAAGGCCCACTTGACTTCACATTCCAGGATGTCTGGCTCTAGGTTAGTGATCACACCATCATCATTATCTGGGTCATGAAGATCTTTTTTGTATAGTTCTTCTGTGTATTCTTTCCACCTCTTCTTAATATCTTCTGCTTCCGTTAGGTCCATAACTTTTTTGTCCTTTATTGAGTCCATCTTTGCATGAAATATTCCCTTGGTATCTCTAATTTTCTTGATGAGATCTCTAGTCTTTCCCATTCTGTTGTTTTTCTCTGTTTCTTTACATTGCTCACTAAGGAAGGCTTTCTTATTTCTCCTCGCTTTTCTTTGGAACTCTGCCTTCAGATGGGTATATCCTGCCTTTTCTCCTTTGCCTTTAGCTTCTCTTCTTTTCTCAGCTATTTGTAAGGCCTCTGCAGAAAACCATTTTGCTGTTTTGCATTTCTTTTTCTTGGAGATGGTCTTGATCACTGCCTCCTGTACAATGTCATGAACCTCCATCCATAGTTCTTCAGACATTCTGTCTATCAAATCTAATCTCTTGAATCTATTTGTCATTTCCACTGTATAATCATAAGGGATTTGATTTAGGTCATACCTGAATGGTCTAGTCGTTTTTCCTCCTTTCTTCAATGTACGTCTGAATTTTGCAATAAGAGTCATAAAGAAAGATGAGAGCCTAAGAATTGATGTCTTATTTTGTTTTGTTTTGTTTTGTTGGTTTTGCCATACAATGACAGGAAATCGCCATGGGTTTACATATGCTCCCTCTCCAGAAAACCCCTCCCTCCCCCCTCCCAATTCCCTCCCCCTGGGAAATCTCGGTGCACCAGCCCCGAGCATCAATCCTGGGCTGGCGATTGATTTCACATATGATAATTAACATGTTTCAATGCCATTCTCCCATATCATCCCACCCTTGCCCTCATCCACAGAGTCCACGAATCTGTTCTATACATCTGCGTTCCTTTTGCTGTCTTGCATGCAGGGTTCTCGCTGCCATATTTCTAAATTCCATATATGTGCGTTAGTATACTGTATTGTTGTTTTTCCTTCTGGCTTACTTCACTGTGGATAATAAGCTCCAGTTCCGTCCATCTGAGTAGAACTGATTCAAATGAATTTTTTTTTAATGCTGAGTAATATTCCATTGTGTATATGTACCACAGCTTTCTTATCCATTCGTCAGTTGATGGGCATCTAGGTTGCTTCCATGTCCTGGCTATTGTAAACAATGCGGCAATGAACACTAGGGTACACATGTCTCTTTCAATTCTGGTTTCCTCTGTGTGTATGCCCAGCAGTGGGATTGCTGGGTCATAGATGTTTTTGAACTGTGGTGGTGGGGAAGACTCTTAAGCGTCCCTTGGACTGCAAGATCAAACCACTTAATCTTTTTTTTTATTAGTTTTGCCATACAATGCCCTGATATCACCATGGGTTTACATATGCTCCCCCTCCAGAACCCCCCTCCCTCCTCCATTCCCCCAGGAAATCTCGTTGCCCCAGCCCCAAGAATCAATCCTGGGCT
>ML664659.1:3982449-4018662 GCA_007570785.1 Antilocapra americana | reverse complement strand
TCTAAATTCCATATATATGCGTTAATATACTGTATTGTTGTTTTTGCTTCCGGCTAACTTCACTCTGGATAATGGGCTCCAGTTTCGTCCATCTGAGTAGAACTGATTCAGATGAACTTTTTTTTAATGCTGAGTAATATTCCATTGTGTATATGTACCACAGCTTTCTTATCCATTCGTCAGTTTATGGGCATCTAGGTTGCTTCCATGTCCTGGCTATTGTAAACAATGCAGCGATGAACATTGGGGTACACATGGCTCTTTCAATTCTGGTTTACTCGGTGTATATGCCAGTCAGAATGGCTGTAATTCAAAAATATACAAGCAATAAATGCTGGAGAGGATGTGGAGAAAAGGGAACTCTCTTACACTGTTGGTGGGAATGCAAGCTAGTACAGCCACTATGGAAAACAGTGTGGAGGTTCCTTAAAAAAACTGCAAATAGACCTGCCATATGACCCAGCAATCCCACTGCTGCGCATATACACCACTTAATCTTAAAAGGAAATCAGTCCTGAATGTTCATTGGAAGGACTGATGCTGAAGCTGAACCTCCAATACTTTTACCACTTGATGAAAAGATCTGATTCATTGGCAAAGATTCTGAAGCTGGGAAAGATTAAGGGTAGGAGGAGAAGGGGGCGACAGAGGATGAGATTGTTGGATGGCATCACAGACTCGATAGATATGAGTTTGAGCGATCTCCAGGAGTTGGTGATTGACAGGGAAGCCTGGCATGCTGCAGTCCATTGGGTCGCAAAAAATGGGACAAAACACAGCGACTGAACTTTCTTTTAAAAAAATTTTGGTCAGGACTTCCTTGGAGGTCTAGTGGTTAGGATTCTGCATTTCTACAGCAGCAGGCACAAGCTCAATTGCTGTTTGGGGAAATAATATCCCACATGTCATGCAGTGCAGCCAAAAAAGGAAAAGAAAAAAATAAAAAGAATTTTTAAAGTGTCCTCTCTGAGGAGAAAATGATAGTCTAATAAGATGCATTACCTCCATCTTTATTAGTTTTTCTTGTATTTGTCAGGCATAGCTTTTAGTGAATAGAAAATATTAAATTTTTTTTCTATTGGATCTCTTTCTATATATGTGGTTAAATTTGAGGGAGCAATAACAGAATACTCACAATATACTAATTTTTGGAACAAAATTTAAACATTTCTATATCCAATATATAAAGCATTTAATATCCACTTTCTTATAGCTGTTTTTGCAGAAAAGCTTATATGGTGATGCATTTTATTCCAAGGCTCACTTTTTCCTACTCTTTCCTTAGTTTGTATGGCTGTAAAAATTCAGAATTCAGTTTTAATCCAGCTGCAAGTGACTCTTCTCAGTAACATGCTATGGCAGAGATTTCACAGGTCAACTATATCTATTGCAAAGAGTCAATTCCTTTTATTCATTTCAAATTAACTGCCTTTTAGTTCCATCAACTGTCTCCTGATTTTCAAGAATATGTTCAAGCCACTGAGGAGTGATGAAAGCCGACATTCAGTATGTCCATAATTATTTAGGGAGTTTCAATCAAGGTCTTTTTTTTCAGTCTTAAAAGAATAATTTTCATGCCCTTCTTAGGACTCAGCCAAGGAGCTAGTGTTGTAGTACAGTATGTACATTTTGGAACTTTTTTATGTACAGAGTATTTTCAGCACCTAATTTTGTCATTATAAATTTTCAATAATCAATGTTGGTTTCTTTTTTAAAAGACTTTTTCAAGCTTATACATTAAAAATACATTTTTCAATCAAATAGTATGTTTGAGAGAAAGATTTATTATGAAAACAATCCTAGGCTCTATTCTTCCATGGAGGGAACCATTCTTAAATATTTTAACTTCTTATACTTGTCACTTTCATGGCTCTAAATAATACGCTTACACTGTTAAATCTTGACCAATCAATTTCGCATCTTTTGGCTTCCTGATATAGATTAGGGTTAATATTACTTATATCCTATAAAATTAATACCATGAAAATATAATGACATATCTATTTTCAGTACCTCTATGTAAATAATTCACTTATACCCTAGTATCTTGTACCATCAAATATAAACAAAGTCTCTCAATTTTAACTTTGTAAGAAAATTTATTAATACTTGTTAATATTTTAAGTGAAATTAACATTTTCACTTCAATTATCCTGCCTCTTCCCATTACCTTACATTTTCTGTCTATACCTATAGTTTATCATGGCAACTGAAAGCATTTATATAATTTTTAGTAACAGAATTGAAGTTGCCCAAACTTTGCCTATAGATTATTCGAAAAGTTTAAAGTAAGAGAACTCGTGTTTATGTTAGTATGAGAACATAAAGAACATGAACAAAGTTGTATACTATGATGGCATTTCTTATTTTGTTACAACCTTTTTGCTTGTGCTGGGGTTTCTTCTTAAATAGTATTTATTGAAGTACAAATCATACACCATAAAACTCACCCTTTTAAAGCATACAATTCAGGATTTTAGTATGTTCACAGAGTTTTTGCTGCCATCACCACAATCTAAGATTAGGAAACTTTTATAACTTCAAAAAGAAGCCTTGTATTCATCAACACTTGCTCCCAACACTTGATTCCAAGTTCTAAGTAACGAAAAATCTACTTCCTATCTCTTTGGAACTGTCTGTCTTGTGCATTTCATGTTGGTCAAAGGGTATAAACTTGCAGTTAGAAAATGAATAAGCTCTGGAGAGCTAATGCAGAGCACTGTGATTATAGTTAATAATACTATATTATATATTTCACAGTTGCTAAGAGACTAGATCTTAGATGTCCTCATTGAAAAATGAAAGGATAATTATGTGACATGATAGAATTGTTAGATAACACTATGGTGATAATTAGATTGAAATATATAAGTGTATCAAATTAACAAGCTGTACACCTTATACTTATAACATGTTAATGTCAATTATATCTCAAAAAAAGCAATCATACAGTTTGTGACCTTTTTGACTGGCTTCTTTCACTTAGCATAATGTCTTCAAAGTCAGTTAACATTTTCACAAGCTTCAGTACTTCATTCCTGTCTGTGGCCAAATAATATTACGCTGTATGGATGTATCACATTATAGTTGTCCATTCGTCAGTTGATGGGTATATAAATTATTTCTATATTTTGGTTATTGTGAATAACATTGCAACAAATATTTGTGTACACATTTCTGTGTGGGCATTTGTATTCACTAATCTTGGATATATTATTAGTATCCAAACTGCTAGGTCATATGGTAACTCTGTGCTCAATTTTACTATTAGTTATATCCAAGAAAATTTGAAGCAAATGTCTCCACAAAAATGTATACATAAATGTTTGTTGCAGTGCTAATTCATAAGAGTCAAAACAGAAAAACAACCTATATATGCAAAAAATAAACTCAAGATGGATTAAGGACCTAAATGTAAGACTAGAAATACTAGAACTAGAAGAAAATATAGGCAGAATACTCTTTGAAGTAAAATATGGCCTTTTTTTTTGGATCTGCCTCATAAGCCAAAGGAAACAAAAGCAAAAATAAAGAAATGAAACCTAATTGAGCTTAGAAACTTTTTCACAGTGAAGGTAAACCACTGACAAAACAAAAAGACAAGCTACTGAATGGGAAAAAAAATTTGCAAATGACATAATCAATGAGCAGTTGATTATTGATCCAAAATATATAAACAGCCAACACAACTCAATATCAAACAAAGAATCAAATTTGAAAATAGACAGATGGACTGAATATACATTTTTCCAGTGAAGATATACAAATTGTCAACCGAAACATGAAAAAATATTCAATATGACTAATCATCAGAGGAATACAAATTAAAACCACAATGAGGTATCACCTCACACCTGTCAGAATGGCTAGCATTAGAAAGATCGCAAATAACAAAAGTTGGTAAAGTTGTGGAGAAAAGGGAACCCTAGAACATTGTTTTCAGATATGTTACTGGTGCAGCCACTATGGAAAACAGTATGGACATTTCTCAAAAAATTGAAAATAGAACTACCATATGATCCAGAAATTCTGCTCTTGGATATATGTCTAAGGAAAATGAAAAAACTAATGCAAAAAGATACATGCTCCCCAATGCTCACAGCAGCATTGTTTACAATAGCCAAGATAGGGAAGCAACCTAGGTATTCATCAACAAATGAATAGATGAAGAAGAGGTATATATATTTATGTGTGTGTGTGTGTGTGTGTGTGTATGCAATGGAATACTACTCAGCCATAAAGAATGAAAATTTGCCATTTGCAACACCATGAATGGGCCTGGAGGGTATTACACTCAGTCAAAAGTCAAAGAGAAAAAAAAAATTATGTTACTACTTATAGGTGAAATCTAAAAAGTAAGACAAAGTAATGAATATAAGAAACAGAAACAAACTCACTGATAAAGAGAACAAGCTAGTGGTTACCAATCATGAGAGGAAGAGTAGGAAGGACAAGATAGAGGATAAAGTGTTGTTGTTGAATAGTTAAGTCATATCTTGGCAACCCCATGGACTGTAGCCCACCAGGCTCCTCCGCCATGGGATTCCCCAGGCAACAATATTGGAGTGAATTGCCATTCCTTTCTCCAAGAGGATTAAGGGGAACCAGCTATTATATATAAAATAAGCTACAAGTATATATTGTATAGCACAGAGAATATAGCCAGTATTTTATAATGACTTGAAATGTGATAAATTTTTTTAAAATATTGAATCACTATATTGCAGACCTGAAACTAATGTAATCATGTAAATCAACCATACTTAACAGAAAAAAAAATTTTTTGGAAGAATTGCCAGATTGTCTTCTAAAGAGCATACCCTATTGGCATTTTCATCAGCACTATAAGAGAGATCCAATTTCTTCACATCCTCTTCAACACCAATTATCTATTTTTTATAGTCACCCAAACTCTTGTTAGTAGTAATAGTAGTTTAGTTGCTAAGTTGTGTACGACTCTTGCGACCCCATGGACAGAGGAGCCTGACAGGCTACAGTCCATGGGATTCTCCAGGCAAGAATACTGGAGTGAGTGCCATTTCCTTCTCCAGGGTATCTTCCTTACCCAGGAATCGAAACTGGGTCTCCTGCATTGCAGGCAGATTCTTTACTGACTGAGCTATGAGGGAAGCCCAAAAAACTCTTGTTGTTACCTATTATTTTATAGTCACTTTAGTAAATGTGAAATTAAAGCTCATGAAGGTGCTGACATCCATTTCCTGGTTGACAGTCAAGTTAAGCATTACTTCAAATACTTATTTTCCATTTCTGTATCTTTGTTTGAGAACTGTCATCATTTGCCCATATGTAAACAGGTTATTTGTCATCATCTGGTAGAGTTGTAAGAGTTTTTGAGGTAGTCTTTGTACAGGTCCATTACCAGATTTATGATATGCAACTACTTTCTCCCCTTGTGAAGGCTTTCTTCCCACTTTTTGATCATAGCATTTGCAGCAGAAAAGTTTTTAATTGTGATGCAGTACAATCTGCAAGGTTCGTGGCAAGAAAGCACAGAAGAACTATACAAAAAATTTCTTAATGACCCAGATAACCCCAATGGTGTGATTACTTACCTAGCCAGACATCCTGGATTGTGAAGTCAAGCAGGCCTTAGGAAGCGCGACTATGAACAAAGCTAGTGGAGATGGTGGAATTTCAGGTGGCTATTTTAAATCCTAAAAGATGATGCTGTTAAAGCACTATACTCAATATGCCAGCAAATTTGGAAAACTCAGCAGTATGCACAAGACTGGAAAAGGTCAGTTTTCATTCCAAACACAACGAAGGGCAATGCCAAAGAATATTCAAACCACCACACAACTGCACTCCTTTCACATGCTAGCAAGGTAATGCTCAAAATCTTTCAATTTAGGCTGCAACAGTATACAAACTGAGAACTTCCAGATGTATGAGCTGGATTTAGAAAAGGCAGAGGAACCAGAGATCAAATTGCCAACATCCGTTGGATCATACAAAAAGCAAGAGAATTGAGAAACATCTACTTCTGCTTTATCGACTATGCCAAGCCTTTGACTGTGTGGATCACAACAAACTCTGGAAAATTCTTTAAGAGATGGAAATACCAAAACACCTTACCTGCTTCCTGTGAAACCTGTATGCAGTTCAAGACAGCAACAGTTAGAACCATACATGGAACAAAAGACTGGTCCAAAATTGGTAAAGGACTATGTCAAGGCTCTATATTGTCACCCTGCTTATTTAACTAATACACAGAGTACATCATGCTAAATGCTGGGCTGGATGAAGCTCAAGATGAAATTAATCCTGCCAGGAGAAATATCAATAAACTCAGATATGCAGATGACACCACCCTTATGGCAGAAAGCAAAGAGGAACTAAAGAGCCCCTTGATGAAAGTGAAAGGAGAAGGAAAAGCTGACTCAAAACTCAACATTTCAAAAACTAAGAAAATGGCATCCAGTCCCATCAGTTCATGGCAAATAGATGGGGAGAAGATGGAAACAGTGACAAACTTTATTTTCTTGGGCTCCAAAATCACTGCAGATGGTGACTGCAGCCATGAAGTTAAAAGACACTTGCTCCTTGGAAGAAAAGCTATGACAAACCTAGACAGCCTACTCTAAAAGCAGAGACATTACTTTTCTGGCAAAAGTCCATATAGTCAAAGTTATGTTTTTTCCAGTAGTCATGTACAGATGTGAAAGCTGGACCATAAAGTAGGCTGAGCACCGAAGAATTGATGCTTTCGAACTCTGGTGCCATATAAGACTCTTGAGAGTCCCTTGGACAGCAAGGAAATCAAGCCATTCAATCCTAGGACAGCAGGAGAATCAAGCCATTCAATCCTAAAGGAAATCAACATTGACTATTCACCGGAAGGATTGATGCTGAAGCTGAAGCTCCAATATTTTGGCCACCTGATGTGAAGAACAGACTCATTGGAAAAGACCCTAATGCTCAGAAAGACTGAGGGCAGGAAGAGAAGGGGGTCAAGCCTCACAAAAACCCATTGCAAATCATCAATTCATTATTATTATACAGTGCTGACAAAATGTTAATCTCTGCCCATGAAAGAACTCATGGGCCCATGGTTACAGAATATCATTTATCTTTACTTAATACATTTCATAGTATTAGCCATTGGTCAATACCATGAAATAAGCAAAAATCAATTTAGACTAGATGAGATTAATCCATGTGATGTATGCTTCTGTGTTTGCTCTTTTGTCTTATATACTGTTGTCTGGAAACTTTCTTTAATCTTTGCAGCTCCAAATTTTCAGAGCTGTGCTCAGGTATAGATCTTTTGCTTGTTTATATTTGTTTTGCAGTTACTCATTTCTTTCATTTATTATGCTGGGTATACAATGAGGCCTTAATTCATGTCCTTTAGCTTCAGGAAATTTTGTTATGATTTTTATAGTTTCCTCTTTTCTACATTATATATTCTCTGCTTTTGGACTACCATTAGATATTGGGTCACATGAACTGATACTCTGATCCTCTTAATATTTTCACTTATTTTCTTCTTGAGCTTGTTTCAGTAGTGTATGTCCTTCAAGAAAATAACTGGGTTTTTGACATATAATTGTTCGTAGCATTCTCTTACATTTCTTTTTATATTCATAAAGTCAGCATTCCATTGTAGCTGGAGAATATATTTTATATTATTTAAATCATTTACAATTTGACTTATGTCTTAATATATTTTCGATCCTAGAGAATATTCTATCTTCACTTGAAAAAAATATTTATTCTGCTGTTATTGGATCAAGTGTTTTACAGATGTATATTAGGTCTAGCTGGTTTACAGTGTTGTTCAAGTCTCCTGTTACCTTGTGCCTAGCTGTCTTATCCATTGATCAAAGTGGGTGATTTATAGGCCCTACTATTATTATTGAATTGTCTATTTCTCACTTAAATTATTTCAGTTTCAACTTCTTCTATTGTAGATTTATGTGATTAGGTAAAGTGGCATTTATAATTGCTATGTCTGTTAGAATTTCCCCTCTTATCACTACAAAATTGCCTTTTTTGTCTTTAGAAACATTCTTGCCTTCAAGTCTATTTTATCTCCATTAGTATGCCCATTCCACTCTCTTCTGACTATTTCTTGTGTGATATACTCTTCTACATCCTTTTAGATTAAAACAATTTGTGCCTTTAAATCTAAAATGTAACTCTATAGACAACAAATATTTGGATCATTGTTTTATCTAGTGACACACAAATTCTAAATAAAATTCTAGCAGTTGAATCCTTATATATGAAAAAATATGACACATCATAACCAAGTGAAGTTTGTCCTACTAATGGAAGGTAGGTTTAACATTTAAAATTCAATAATTATTCAGTAAAGCAATCAACAATTACAATCTCTTACATTAACAAGAAAAAGAAAAACAACACTATAACAAACACAACTGAAGCAGAACAAATATTTGATAAAATTCAGCCTTTATTCATAATAAAATTTATTCAGATAGAGATTGAAGAAAACTTTCTTAAACCTAAAAATTCTATGAAATAAGCTGCAAGAAACATTAAATTCAGTAATGAGTAATTGAACTTAATTTCCTTAAGAAGTGGAATATTGTATGCATGCTAACTCTTACCACTTCTATTAAACATTGTACTGAAGATCCTAGTTTGTGTTACTAGGCAAGAAGAAAAACTAAAAGTCACCAGAATTGGAAGGGGAGAAATAAAACTTTCCTTAATTGTATGATTAATTTTACATAGTTGTGTCTGTAGACAATCCAAAATAATTTACAATTACTATTAATAAGTTAATTGAGCAATGTAGCTTGTTACAAGGTCAGCACTTTAAAAATTGTATTTATATAACAACTACAAATAGAAAATGAAGTTTGATATAAATCATCTTAATAACATAAGTATCCAATCCCTGAGGTAAATAAAATAAAATATATGCAAGGCCTTTAAAATAAAAATGAGAAAATATTGTGAGAAAAATTAAAGACCCAACCAAATAAGTAGAGCAATTTATCATATTCACAAATAGAAAGACACAATATTGTAATCACTTTCCCCACAAATTGATCAGTTCAATGAATCAAAATAATAATCCTAGAGGTTTTAGTTTTTTGTAAAAGCTGACAATCTGATTATAAATCGACATGGAAATACATAGGGACAAGAATAGCCAACACAATCTTGAAAAAGAACAAAGCTGGAAGACTTATTTAGACATAAAAATTATTATAAGGCTATAATAATTAAGACAGTGTGCTATTAGTAATTTACAAGTGTGAAACAACATACCAAGTCCAGAAACAGAGCCATGTATACATGGATTGCTGTTGTTGTTTAGTTGCTAGGTCATGTCTGACTGTGACTTTTGTAATACCATGAACTGAAGCCTGCCAGGCTCCTCTGCCCATGGGAATTCCCAGGGAAGAAAACTGGAGTGGGTTGACATTTCTTTCTCCAGGGAATCTTTCGAACCCAGGGATCAAATTCACATCTCCTGGTTGGCAGCCGAATTCTTTACCACTGAGCCACCTGGGAAAGTGCAGAAGTGTACACTGGTACAATCACTTTGAAAAGACACACACACACTCTATGACACAATTCCATTCTTATGCATGTACTCAACAGAAATGCAAATGTATGTTATACAAAAGTTATGCAAGGATGTTCACAGCACTACTCTCCAACTTAACTCAGAGTTGAAAAAGACTCAAATGTCCAAAAGATTAAAATTTGGAAACAAATCGTGAAATATTCATGCAATGGAGTATTATAGAACAATAAAAATATACAAACCTTTTGTAACAACATGGATGGATCTCATAAACATAACGTTGAGTGAAAGAAGCAATACACAATAGTTCATAATAATATTGTTTCATTTCAGTAAAGTTCAAAATTATGTAAAATTCATATGTTTATATCAGTCATTATAATAATTACTGAGGTGAAGGTGGCAACAGCTAGAAGTGAACATGAAAGGGGTTTCTGGTAAGCTGTCAATATTTTGGGGTTTTTTAAATTTAGATTATGACTATAAGGTCATAATAAGGATAATAAAGATATACTTATTAATTATATATATCCTTATTAATTATGCAATTTTCTGTGCTTAGTTTAGGCTTTTCTTTAATGAAGCCACAGAAGACTAAGAGGAGGAAATATTTCACTATTTGGAGCCACTCACATAATAAATATTTTAAAACATCCAGAATCAGTCCATTTGTCTCCATCCCAATGATAATGACCTATTACTAGCATTCTCTCTCTTCTGGATTAGTAGTAAACTTCTGCTTCTACCTTTGTCCTCTTCTCATGTGTTCTGCTAAATGCAATTCAGTTTGAATCACTTCTCAAAGTCTTAAAAATAAAAGACACAGTCCTTAAAATGGCTTACAGGGCTCTATGTAATATGGATCCCTTTATCTTTCTGAGCTTGTCTTATGCTAATCTTTTCCAAATGACTTCCATTCTTGCCAAAATAGCATTCTTGTTTGTCCTCCAGGCATAGATCTGCTTCAGGGCTATTACATTTATTGTTCACTTTGATTGAGGCAGAGTTCTGTCAGATATCCATATAGCTCATTCATTTGCTCCCTTCTGATCTTTGTAGCCTGGGCTTCCCCGGTGGCTCAGATGGTAAAGCGTCTGCCTGAAATGAGGGAGACCCTGGTTCAATCCCTGGGTTGGGAAGATCTCCTGGAGAAGGAAATGGCAACCCACTTCAATATAATTGCCTGGAAAATCCCATGGATGGAGGAGCCTGTTAGGCTACAGTCCATGAGGTTGTAAAGAGAAACGACTGAGCGACTTCACTTTGACTTTCAATGATATCTTCTCTGATTCTCTTACTAAAAGCTGAAACAATTTCCTTACTTCTCAACAGCCTCTATTATTTTCCAACTTACTTTCCTCTGTGGCCCTTAATATCATTTCATGTATAACTATTTAATGTCTTTATATGTTTCCTTATACTACAATGTATGCTCAAGTAGAGGACAGATATATGAAGATTTTTTTGAATTTTATTTATTTATTTACTTTCAGCTGCGCTGGATCTTCGTTGCTGCACAGGCTTTCTCTAGTTGTAGTGAGAGGGAGCTACTCTCTAGTTGAGGTATTCGGGCTTCTCATTCCAGTGGCTTCTCTTGTTGTGGAGCACAGACTCTAGGGCAGATGGGCTTCAGTACCTGGGACACGGGCTCAGTAGTTGTGGCGTGCAGGCTCTAGAGCACAGGCTGAATAGTGGTAGCGCATGGGCTTAGTTGCTCCATGTGGGGTCTTCTCAGATCAGGGATAAAACCCATGTCTCCTGCAGTTGACAGTTGGATTCTTAACCACTGAGGCACCAGGGGTATGAGGACTTTGTGTGTTATTGACCACTGTATATGTACTTATATATTAAAGTACAAATAAATGCATTTGAATGAATTAATGTATGGGATTACTTAAAATTAATATAATTTAGTTAAATTATATTTAAATTAATACCCAATACTTTTCAGTGCTTTCCTACATCTACTGTCTTATTCATTTCTCTCAGCAACCCCATCAGAGATGTAAGAGTACATATTACAATCCTATTTTACGGGTGAGGAGTTAGATCTGGAACTCATTAATAGTACAGCCAAGATTGCACTTCTAGTTTATGGTTAGATTAGAGCCAAGAATTTGACTCTTCTGACTCTTAGTCCTATGCTCTTCTTACCACATTAATAGAGTTATATATCTAAACTTTTAAAATGTAACATCTGATAACTTTTCAGGTTCCAGTTAGAGAAAAAAAATCAGTCTTGCAAAATTAGAAGCATCCTTTACTTCCTCAATTTCCTTTGTTTAATATCTTGTTTTTGTAACTCAAGAGGATAGAAATGGTAGGTTACATTATGTCTTGAAATAATTGCAATAGACTTAAGTGCCTATTAAATTTACATATTTTTCATATTCTTTCTAATACTATTTGTTTTCAAAGACATTACAAGCATTAGTCAAAGAACACAGTCTTCTCATTTCAGTGGAATCTTGCTCTTTGCATTAAAAAAAGAGAAATAGCAGATATCAGAGGTTTAATTATACATTTTTAAATTTTTTATAAATCTAAGCTATTGAATCCTGTTGTAATAGATGTCTTTCAATGATTCAGTTGAAAATTTCAGATTCTACATGGAAAAATACTAAAATATTTTAAGACTGTCATTTAATAACAAATTATGAAAAGCTTAACTTAGCAGATGGGGAGAAAAATTTTTGTGGTCTGAAACGATTCTATTAACTAGATATATAAACATTTCACAGAAAGGAAGTGCTGAATGTCTTTTTGAAAGTCAGGGCTTTCAGAACTGAATATGTGTACATCTTACTCAAAAATGTCAAGTAGTTGTGTATATGTGTGCATGCATATAGATTTCTATAATTTTTTTTCTTTGAATATTTCCTCTGCTCCTTTCTATATTTATGGAACTTATTTTTTAAATTATTCCATGTCAGAACATTTCACTCATACTTTTCATCTCTTTATCCTTCTGTACTATCATCTTGAAAAATACCTGACTTGGTCATCCAGGTCATTAAATACTTATAGCTATGTTAATTTTATTAATTATCATTACTATACCTGTCATTTTTAAAAACTGTGATTTATTTGGTTGGAGGGAGAAGTGCAGAAGTTTCTCTCCAAGCTTCCTCTTCCTATGCTACCATTACCCTATCACATTAATTTGCATTCTCTAGAGCTTTACATAAATGGAATCATAAAGTATGCAGTCTTTTTTGTGTCAATTTTTTATCAGTAGTTTATTTTGAGATTCATCCATTTTATTAAGAATATCAATAGCTTATTCCTTTTATTTGCTGAGTAGTATTCCAATGTATGAATATACTACTTACCCATTGAACTGTTCAATTGTTGATGGAAATTTGGGTTATTTCCAGTTTAGGGATATTATGAACAAAGCTTCTGGTAACACTGTATGTGTACAGTGTATAAGCCATTGGATGGATATATACTTTTATTTTTATTTTATAAATATTTAGACTCGGAATATCTGGATATATGATAGTTGTATTTTTTTAACTGTAAAAAGCACGTATGTAAAGTGTACAATTTGATAAATTTTGACATATGTCTCCTCATAGGTAACCAAGAGATAGTGAAGGACATGGAAGCCTGACGGGCTGCAGTCCATGGGGTTGCAAAGAGTCAAACATGACTTAGTGACTAAACAACAACAAGGTAATCATCACCACTATCAAAACAATGAACATATCCATCATCCTCAAAAGCTTTTTTATACTCTTTTGTAATCTCGCCCTTCTGTCCTTACCCATATTTCTATCTGAAATATATTTTCTTCTTCCTAAAGAACTTTAATTCTTGTAGTTCAGGTTGCCAATGATCAATTATTATAGATTATATATGATTTTTTTTCCCTCTTCATTATTTTGAAGTTGTTGCTCCACTGACTTTTCACTTGCATTGTTTCTGATGAGAAAACTGATGTCATCCTTATATCTGTTCCTTTGTACATAGTGTATCTTTTCCCCTATCTGGTGGCTTTTAGGATTTTTTTCTTTATTGTTGATTTTGATTAATTAATTTTGATGTATCTTAATATGTTTACCTTCATGTTCCTTGCACTTGACTGTCATTGAACTTCTTGGGTATTTGGACATTTTTCAGCCACTTTTCTTTACTTTTTTCCTGTTTCTTCTTCCATTTTTGAAGACTCTAAATATATATATATACTAGGCCAGTTGTCATTTTTTGAGTTCATTTTAAAATGAAATGAGTTCATTTTAAAATGATTTTATATTTACAGAAAAATATAAAGATAATACAGACTTTTCATACCTCCTCAGCCAATCTCCTGTATTAAGTAACATCTATATTAGTATATTTGTCATAGTAAGAACCAATATCAATGCATTATTACCAACTAAACTATATATTTTATTAAGATTTCCACATTTTTTACCTAATGTCCTTTTTGTGGGCTTCCTTGGTAGCTGAGACAGTAATGAATCTGCCTGTAATGCAGGAGACCCTGGTTTGATCCCTGTTTCAGGAAGATCCCCTGGAGAAGAGAATGGCAACCCACTCTAGTATTCTTGCCAAGAGAATTCCATGGACAGACCATGGAGTCGCAAAGACTCCATGACTGAGCAATTCTCAGATCTTATCCAAGATATCACATTACCTTTAGTAATCATGCTTTATTAAATTTCCTATAGGCTGTGGCATTTTTTCAGGCTTTCCTAGCTTTTGATGACTTTGTAGTTCCTAGGAGTACTGGTCAGGTATTTTGTAGAATATCCCTTAACTGGGATTTGTCTGATGTTTCCTCTTGCTTCTGAAGATTAGACTGGTGTTATAGGTTTTTGGTAAGAAGATCACAGAGGTGAATTGACGTTCTCATTTCAAGTCATAAAGGTTACATGGCTTATCACTATTGATGTTAATCTTGTTCACCTGGATGAGCTAGTGTTTGTTAGGTTTTATTCATCCTTTAACATTAGACTCTTTGGAAGGAGGTCACATTATGTAGACTATCACTCCACTGGGGAGTTATGTCTACTTCCTTGAGGTTGAATTATCTACCTAAATTATTTTAAATTCCTCAGAATGGAATATTTTTGCCTTCTTTCCCGTTTATCTAGCATTATATCACTTATTTACATCAGTATGGACTCAAGGATATCTATTTCATACTTTTAGATATAAGCTAGTATTACTTTATTTTATTATTCAAATTTTTCTGCCTTTGGCAATTGGGAGCTCTTAAAGATGGCCTTTGTGTCCCTTTGACAACTTTCATCTTTTCTTTTTCATATAACACTTATTTTCTGGAACTAAAACGTATCCAGACCCCTCTTATATATCTCCAGCCCCAGCCCCAGAATCAGCTACTTCTCCAAAGAGCCCTGGTTCCTTTTGCTGCATAATGATATTAGAAACCAAGGTCATGGTGCTAGAAGTGCATTTATTACTGGGCTACCATTGCTTCTAAGCTCTTTCAGCTGACTGAGCAAACAAATATATGTGTGTATACTAATCCATGGACACACACATACATACACCTAACCCATGTACATGGACATTATATATATATATATATATATATATATATGTGTGTGTGTGTGTGTATATATATATATATATATATATGTATGTATGTATATATAATGCATATGAGTTTAGTTCAGTTCAGTCTCTCAGCCATGTCTGACTCATTGTGACCCCATGAACCACAGCACGCCAGGCCTCCCTGTTCATCACCAACTCCCGAAGTCCACCAAAACCCATGGCCACTGAGTTGATGATGACATCCAGCCATTTCATCCTCTTCATCCCCCTCTCCTCCTGCCCTCAATGTTTCCCAGCATCAGGGTCTTTTCCAGTGAGTCAGCTCTTCTCATCAGGGGGCCAAATATTGCAGTTTCAGCTTCAACATAAGTACTCTAATGAACACCCAGGACTGATCTCCCCTAGGATGGACTGGTTGGATCTCCTTGCAGGTCAAGGGACTCTCAAGACTCTTCTCCAACACCATAGTTCAAAAGCATCAATTCTTAGGCCCTCAGCTTTCTTTATAGTCCAGCTCTCACATCCATACATAACCACTGGAAAAACCACAGCCTTGACTAGGTGGACCTTTGTTGACAAAGTAATCTCTCTGCTTTTCAACATGCTGTCTAGGTTGGTCATAATTTCCATGCAGGGAGTAAATGTCTTTTACTTTCATGGCTGCAATCACCATCTGCAGTGATTTTGAAGCTGAGAACAATAAAATTAGTCACTGTTTCCACTGTTTCCCCACCTATCTGCCATGAAGTGATGGGACCGGATGCCATGATCTTAGTTTTCTGAATGTGAGCTTTAAACCAACATTTTCACTCTCCTCTTTCACTTTCATCAAGAGGCTTTTTAGTTCCTCTTCACTTTCTGCCATAAGGATGGTGTCATTAGCATATCTGAGGTTATTGATATTTCTCCCAGCAATCTTGATTCCAGCTTGTGCTTCTTCCAGCCCAGCAATTCTCATGATGTACTCTACATAGAAGTTAAATAAGCAGGGTGTCAATATATAGGCTTAATGTACGCCTTTCCCTATTTGGAACCAGTCTGTTGTTCCATGTCCAGTTCTAACTGTTGTTTCCTGACCTGTATACAGGTTTCTCAAGAGGCAGGTAAGGTGGTCTGGCATTCCCATCTCTTTCAGAATTTTCCACAGTTTATTGTGATCCACACAGTCAAAGGCTTTGGCATAGTCAGTAAAGTAGAAATAGATGTTTTTCTGGAACCCTCTTGCTTTTTCGATGGTCCATAGGATGTTGGCAATTTGGTCTCTGGTTCCTCTGCGTTTTCTAAAACCAACTTGGACATCTAGTAGTTCATGGTTCATGTATGCCCTGGAGAAGTTTGAGCATTACTTTATTAGCATGTGAGATGCATGCAATTGTGTCGTAGTTTGAGCATTCTTTGGCATTGCCTTTCTTTGGGATTGGAATGCAAACTGACCTTTTCCAGTCCTGTGGCCACTGCTGAGTTTTCTAAATTTGCTGGCATATTGAGTGCAGCACTTTCACAGTGTCATCTTTCAGGATTTGAAATAGCTCAACTGGAATTCCTTCACTTCCACTAGCTTTGTTTGTAGTGATGCTTCCTAAGGCCCACTTGACTTCACATTCCAGGATGTCTGGCTTTAGGTAAATGATCACACCATTGTGATTATCTGAGTCATAAAGATCTTTTTCTGTACAATTCTTCTGTGTATTCTTACCACCTCTTCTTAATATCTTCTGCTTCTGTTAGGTCCCTATCATCTCTGTCCTTTATTGAGCCCATTTTGCATGAAATGTTCCCTTGCTATCTCTAATTTTCTTGAAAAGACCTCTAGTCTTTCCCATTCTGTTGTTTTCCTCTATTTCTTTGCATTGATTGCTTAGGAAGGCTTTCTTATCTCTGCTTGCTATTCTTTGGAAGTCTGCATTCAAATGGGAATCTCTTTCCTATTCTCTTCTGCCTTTCACTTCTCTTTGGAAGGCCTCCTCAGATAGCCATTTTGCTTTCTTGAATGGGTGAATTTAACTCAGATGATCACTATATCTACTACTGTGGGCAGGAATCCCTTAGAAGAAATGGAGTAGCCATCACAGTCAAAAAAAGGGTCTGAAATGAAGTACTTGGATGCAATCTTAAAAATGACAGAATGATCTCTGTTCGTTTCCATGACAAACCATTTAATATCACGGTAATTCAAATCTATGCCCTGACCAGTAACGCCGAAGAAGCTGAAGTTGAACAGTTTTATGAAGACCTACAGGACCTTCTAAAACTAACACCCAAAAAAGATGTCCTTTTCATCATAGGGGATAGGAATGCAAAAGTACAAAGTCAAGAAACACCTGGAGTAACAGGCAAATTTGGCCTTGGAGTACAGAATGAAGCAGGGCAAAGGCTAGTGGAGTTCTGCCAAGAGAATGCACTAGTCATAACAAACACCCTCTTCCAACAACACGAGAAGACACTACACATGGACATCACCAGGTGGTAGACACCGAAATCAGATTGATTACATTGTTTGCAGCCAAAGAAGGAGAAGCTCTATAAGGTCAGCAAAAACAAGACCAGGAACTAACTGTGGCTCAGATAAAGAACTCCTTATTGCCAAATTCAGACTGAAATTGAAGAAAGTTGAGAAAACCACTAGACCATTCAGGTATGAATGGTCAAATCCCTTATGACTATTAAATCAAATCCCTTATGACTATTCAGTGGAAGTGAGGAATAGATTTTAAGGACTAGATCTGATAGACAGAATCCCTGATGAACTATTAATGGAGGTTCATGACATTGTACAGGAGACAGGAATGAAGACCATCCCCAAGAAAAAAAATGCATATGAATGCACACAAATATAATCTCCATTTTTATTGCATTAATCTAAATGTGTTCATACTCCTGTATTCAATTCTAATCCATTATCAGATGAATCATAGCTTACTCCCATTGCTTATATGTAATCTCAAACTCCAATAGTAAGAAATCTGGCTCCCAACATCTGCCATCAATTAACCTAATTGTACAAAGCTTATATGCCTGTATGATGGTTTCAGAATTATTAACTCATACTCCCATGGGAAACAACTTTATCAACTTCAGTGCACTACTTATGTACATTTCCCTTTAACTTTAGTCTTACAGACTCATTTCCTAAGTGACTCAAGTCAGTAGCTTTTTCTCCCATCTTCTTCAGTAAGATTGTTTCATTTATTTGTGGTTCAATTAGATTATTTTGTCACAGTCTGAATTCTTTCCTGGGATTCGTCAACCTCCTAAATGGTGTTTAAACTACATTAATACATTTACTCTTTGTGTTATAGTTCTACAGGTTTTGACAAATGCATAATGTCATGTATCCACCATTACTGTATCATATAGAATAGTTTCATTGCCCTAATGCTTAACATTTTTGAGAAAACAGAATACAATATACAGTGCTTACCTTTCTTACAAGTAATGTCTGTGAAATAATATAGTTTTATACTATATTGTTTACTTTTGCTTAATTTTATTGTTCTAATAGCAATAATTATATTAACCCATTAAAATGCTTCAAATTCTCTATAACACTTTTTCAAGTTTTCAATGATTTCCTGCATTCTTAAATATGTTTGTTATTACATCTGGAGGTATTTTTATGTGACCATATCCCATATTTTGACATGTATGTTGGCATAGAAATGGTTCCAATATAAGGATTTTCTTATATTTAAGGTGTGCAATATCTCTTAAATACAGTGAGACAATCAAATTGTTAACTCTGCCTTTAAAGGCATCAATTTTCCTTAAACACTGATATATAAAATGACAGCATTGAGAATCAAAAAAACTGTGGGTTTAAGCAAGAAACCCAAATCAACAGGTAATGTGCTCCCCAAAAATGTTGATTAAACACTTGAGGGAGTCAGATGTAGACTATTAGAACACGCTAAATGACTCAAGTACTATATCGTTATATAGTCCAAAGGGCTACAACATTACTTGAAAACCAATCAATATTTTGAATAAAATTCAAAAATATATTTTGTTCACTTTATAATCATACAACATGGAGTGATGAAGCTGCTGCACTGAATTAGGAGACAAATTATTAGCCAAAATATGGTACAATGTTATTTTTTGCCAAGCTATGAATCTGTCCTCAGTTGGAATATTGTTTTTTTCATATAAATATATATACAATGCAGTTCTTTAAACACATGTGGTAATCACTTATACCACTATTCTATTTGTTTTAGAACAATGTGTTCTGTTGATAGTGAATGAAAATAATATGCATTATCCAAATTATTTCTGTGCACTTAAATAAACTGTGCTAGTATTTACATATAGCCCCTCTAATATGTTTTCCATAGAAAGCAGTTATTTCTAGTGGAGAACACAGCACTTATTAGACTTGATAATAAACACTGAAAAGTGTTGTATTTGTAAATCCACCCATTACCCACAGTAAATTTCAATTTGCTTTTCACAAAGTACTTTTTCATTTTTTTTACAAATGGTTAATATTGCTGTACACATCATTAGAAAGAAGCAGAAACAGAACTAAACTACAGGAATAATCCATAATGAATTAGGTGAATGATATAGAGATCAAATGAATGTACTTGGCAAAGAGATAGAAAGTGTTAGAAATAATAATTCATAAATAATACATTAAATATATAGTCAATAATATAATAAATGTGTATGGTGACAGATGGTAAATAGACTTATTATGGTAATCATTTCATAATGTATAAAAGTGCTGAATCACTACAGTGTAAACTTGAAACTAATATTGTAAGTCAATTATACTTCAATAAAATTATTTAAAAGAGTAAATAAAATAGAAACCTCTATTCATTTATGAAGGCCATTATATGGACCATTATAAGGCCATTATATTCTCTTAAAAAAGAATTAAGATGACAGATTCCAGGTAAAGCAGTCATGTAATCAGAAGTGTTAATTTCTCTCCATCCCATACTTTTCTTCAAACGAATTGCAAAATATTTTTTAAAAAGGTAAAAACCTATCAGTATAAGTTCAGTCGCTCAGTCACGTCTGACTCTTTGCCACCCCATGGACTGCCGCATGCCAGGCTTTCCTGTCCACAACCAACTCCCAGAGCTTGCTCATGCCCATCTCATTGGTGAGGCCACCCAACCATCTTATCCTCTGTCATCCCATTCTCCTCCTACCTTCAATCTTTCCTAGAATTAGGGTTTTTTACAGTGAGTCAGTTCTTCACATCAGGTGGCCAAAATATTGGAGTTTCAGCTTCAGCATCAGTCCTTCCAAAGAATATACAAGACTGATTTCCTTTAAGATTTACTGGCTAGATCTCCTTGCTGTCCAAGGGACTCTCAAGAGTATTCTCCAACACCACAGTTCAAAGCATCAGTTCTTTAGCACTCAGCTTTCTTTATAGTCCAACTCTCACATCCATACATGACTAGTGGAAAAAACTATAGCTTTGACTAGATGGAACTTTGTCAGCAAAGTAATGTCTCTGCTTTTTAATATGCTATCTAGGCTGGTCACAGCTTTTCTTCCAATAGCAACTGTCCTTTAATCTCATGGCTACAGCCACCATCTGCAGTGATTTTGGAGCCCCCCACAATAAAGTCTCTCACTGCTTCCAATGTTTCCCCACCTATTTGCCATGAAGTTATGGGACCAGATAATGGTACTGAAATATAGAAAAAGTATCTCAACAAATATAAGAAGATAATCAAAGTTTTTTGCTCTATGAAAGAACATGTTTGGCAAGCAATTGAAGGAGACCCTGATAAATCTCTTCAAATAGCCTCTAATTCACTAAGGACAAGTGAAGACAAGATGAAGAAAGTTAATGTGGACACTATCCTTCCTGACAAGTCATATTTCCTTCAAGAAGAGAGTGTAATGAGGAAAAGAGGATAAATAGGCACAACAAACAAAAACAAGTACACCTCTGTATTTCTCCAACGTGAAAAAATTTTCAATGTGGTTGGATTTATGAAGAGATACTGTAGATCAGAAGAAAGGGGCTACTTTAAGAGTCAAAGAAAAAGTATTTCTTCTAGCGTTATGATGAGAAACATAAGAATATGCCTAACATGATTTTTTCAAAGAGATTAGAATCCTGCATTTATGAAACCAAAGCAAGTAGTTGTGAAAAGAGTAATCTGAGATCAGAAAACACAGCATAGAGAGAAGATTGCTAAATAAAAGCAATAGAGAATAAACTGGAATTTCTGATTTTAAAATGTTTTTAAAATAGAAGCAAAACGTTTCATGAATTACATGATACAATTCTTTATTTCAAACCAACAACCAACTTAATGTATAATGGTGAGAAGCAAAAGCAGTGGCCTTCAAACTTGGTTGTACATTAGAAGCACACAGAGAGATTTAAAAAGAAATGGTTTTGATTCCTGAGTCTCACTAGAGATCAGTTAACTCAGAGTCTTTGGAGGTAGGCTCCAGACTTGAGTATTTTTTAAGTACCATGGGTAATTTTATGTGCAGTCAATATAGAGAAACACTGTACTCTAGCATCATTTTTCAAAGTGCTTCTTTAATGTACTAATATGAATTGTAACTCTGCTGGAGAAGGATATGATATGTAGCACTTCCACAGAAACTATTTAATGTGAAGCATCTGTTGGACCCCTGTTCTACAGTGTAATTTGGGAAATTACATTGTGACTGAACCAGAGGTATAGTCATTCAAAACAGGAATGAGACGAAGGTATTTTCAGGATCATTATTTAACATTCTGGACACACTGGCAATTACAATGAGATAAGAGATGAAGTGAGATTCACATATTGGAGGAAGGGGATATATTACAATTATAATATTTTAGTATACATGAAGGAATTCAAGATAATCTAAGAGAAAAAAAGAGAAGAAAGTTCACTAAGCTTGCTTTCTTCAACAAATAATAGCTTTATCTTATACCAGGCTTTCTCAGTCTTAGTACAACAGGCATTTTGGGTCAGATAA
The DNA here is from genome assembly GCA_007570785.1 of Antilocapra americana. Lineage (NCBI taxonomy): Eukaryota > Metazoa > Chordata > Mammalia > Artiodactyla > Antilocapridae > Antilocapra > Antilocapra americana. Next base: position 3,996,650 of record ML664659.1, on the reverse strand, counting down.
TTCTTTGCTATGGAGGGCTATCCTGTATGTTGTAGGATGTTTGGCAGCATTCCTGGTTTCTGCCAATTAGCTAGTATTAGCAACAACCTAACTCAAATTTGGGACAATGAATATGTCTCAGTCAGTGCCAATATTCCTTATTATGCAAAATCACCTCTGGTTGAGAACCTCTACTTTATGGCAATAATACTGAGGCTGTACAGTATTATTCATGAATTCATCAATAAAAATATCAACAAATACAAAGCAGTTATGAATGAACTTGGCAATATATCTTCAAGAAAACTATAAGCTTAATCAAAAGATATAAAAGAGGATGTAAATACATGAAAAGATAAATTACACTCTTATATGAAAAAATACAAATACTATATAATAATGTGAACTCTCCCCAAATGAATTTATGCATTTAATGCAATTTTAATCAATATCCCAAGGTACTTCATTGTATATTGATTATAGAATTATTTTTAATTTATATGTAAAACTGAGTAGGCCAAAATAACAAGATATATATATTTTAAAAGATTACTAATAAATATAAAGATGCACCACCTGATGATAAGAACTGTTTTATTTTTTAATTCTTTCCATCTTTATTGGTACTTTGACATATAACATTGTGTAAATTTAAAGTGTATGTATGATTTGATATACGGTGAAATCATTACCACATTAGGATTGGTTTAACACATTCCTTCCTTTGCATAGTTACTGTTTTTTGTGTGTGGTGAGAACTTTCAAGATTTACTCTCTTACTAATTTTTAAATATGTGTGCATGCATGCATGTTCAGTTGGGCTCAACTCTTTTGCAACCCCATGGACTATAACCTACCAGGCTTCTCTGTCCATGGGATTTCCCAGGCAAGAATACTGGAGTGAGTTGCCATTTTCTCCACCAGGAGATCTTCCCCACCCATGGATCAAACCTGCATTTTCCGCATTGTGGGTGGATTATTTACTATCTGAGCCACCAGGGAAGCCCAAAGGCATTGTTATTTTTCTGGAAGGAAAAAATTTGAAAACAAAAGGAAATCCCCAAAATGGTTACTATAATGAATGCATAAGAAATACAGTTTCACATTTAGAAAGCAAAAGTTGTAAAGAAATTTGTATATTTGTTTTTCCAAGTATGTAACAGACTTGGCTATGTCTCTAGTTTCCATTTACATCTCTATGTATCAGCCTTTGAAGCTGCATATTCCTAACTATAAGAAAATTTCATAGCTCATTTCCTCAAGAATATTCTAAAAACTGCATTTAATAATTGACTTTTTGACAATTCAAACTATGGTATCTCAGCTGGTAAAGAATACACCCACAATGCAGGAGACCCCGGTTTGATTCCTGGAGAAGGGACAGGCTGCCCACTCCAATATTCTAGCCTGGAGAACTCCATGGACTGTATAGTCCATGGGGTCACAGAGTTGAACACAACTGAGCTACTTTCACTTTCTTTCACTAAATTATATTCATTACTCAAAAAAATAGGACTAGCATGACAGAAATCCCACTTCTACGTCCACAGAAATTGAAAGCAGAGTATCAAAGAAAGATTTGCACATCTTACATTCATAGTATTCACAATTGCCAAGTGAAAGTGAAATCGCTCAGTCGTGTCCGACTCTTGGACTGTAGCCCACCAGGCTCCTCCCTCCATGGGATTTTCCAGGCTACAATACTGGAGTGGACTGCCATTTACTTCACTAGGAGATCTTCCTGACCCAGGGATTGAACCTGGGTCTCCTGCATTGTAGACAGACACTTTACTGTCTGAGCCATCAGGGAAATCTCACAATTTCCCAGAGATGGAAGCAACCCAAAGTCCATCAATTGATTAAAATAGTGACATACACAAACTATGGAATATCCCTCAGTCTTTAAAAGAAAGGAAATCTTGTTTCATGCTATTATGTGGATGTATCTTGAAGACATGATGTTAAGTGAGATAAGCCAGTCACAAAAAGTCAATTACTATATGATTCCACCCATATGAAGTATCAAAAGTAATCAAATTAATGGAAACAGATAATATAATGGTGGCTACCTGGAGCTGTGAAGAGGTGAAAGTGGGAAGTTAACAGTAGGTATAATAAAACTTCAATTTTGCAAGATGGAAAAGTTCTGGAGATCTATTGCACAACAAAATGAATACACTTAAGAGTGTGACCCTGGAGAAGGAAATAGCAACCCACCCCAGTATTCTTTCCTGGGAAATCCCATGGAGAGAGGAGCCTGGCGGGCTACATTGCATGGGGTCCCAAAAATTGGACAGAACTTAGCGACTAAACCACCACCACCAGGAGTACTGAACTATGCATTTTTAAATGGTTAGGATGGTAAATTTTATGTTTTGTGTTTTTGCCACAATTTTGAAATTTTTTTAAAGTATAAAATATAAATCTAGATGATATAGATATATCCAACTGTGATGAGTTGTCATGTTTTATAGTAGATCAGGATGATTTCTACACGAAGGGGTTACTGAGATCAGGAAAAAAAGAACAAGTTAAGCGTACCATTACAATTCTTGGCCAGAACTAGCTTGTTTGGCTAACACAAGTTCTGAAAAAAGAATAAATATCTGTTGACTGCAATTGAGGATGAAATGTTTTCCTTAAAATTTATCTACTATGTTAATATAAGAGTACATATAACCTTAATAAATAGAATGAATATATAGATACTACTATTGGGATAAGGGTTAATTTATATACTACACTAATCCTATCAGTAATTTAGTAAGTAGAAACTTGTAGCACATATTAGCTGAAAATATGTCACAAATATGGTAATCTAGTATAGTTTATGACAGTAAACCAGAAAAGTTATAGACTGATTTTAAAAGAAAAACACAGCACTGTATCCTATAAATAAAGCCTTTAGGACTTCCAATGCATTTTTGAAGTGAATTTTCTTCTTTTGGAAGAAAAACATCAGTTGCATTGACAATCACTATATTCATTTCATTTTGACAGATCTAGTGTTTGATTTGTATTTTATATTATATTTTATTTGTTGTGTTATAGGAAAGAGACACATATGACCCTTTCATTGAATCTTCCTATTTTCCCCATATGAGTAATATCTTTGCAACGAGTATGTCAGAAACTGAGCAAGATTTCAAGTTAGCCTTTGCCAGTCATCTACCGAAATGAAATCCAAACATAAGGATGGTCTCATTTTAAACAAATTTAATAAACAGAAATATAAGTTTATATGACAGATCAGTAAATCAGTGACTGCTCACTTCACAAAAGGATTCTTCTTAAATTATATATTTCCCTAGAAAAGTTTAAGAGGCATTAAGATTTGCTTACTATAAATTCTCAGTAACAGGTTTACTATGCTGCTAACACCCTTGAGTCAAAGCCTACCAGGGACATGCTTGTAAGTGAATAAGTTGATTTTATTACTCATTAAAGTGTCTTCAGTAAGAAAGTGATTGTTGTTACTGTTCAGTCACTAAGTCGTGTCTGACACTTTGAGACCCCATGGACTGCAGCACACCAGGCTTCCCTGTCCTTCACTATCTCCCAGAGTTTGCTCAAACTTATGTTCATAGCACTGGTGATGCCATATGAACCATCTCATCCTCTGTCACCCCTTTACTTCCTGGCCTCAATCTTTCCCAGCATTGGGGTCTTTTCCAGTGAATAGACTCTTCCATTCAGGTGGCAAAAGTATTGGCGCTTCAGCTTCAGCATCAGTCCTTCCAATGAATATTCACAGTTAATTTCCTATAGGATTGACTGCTTTGATCTCCCTGCAGTCCAAGGGACTCTCAAGAGTCTTCTCCAGCACCACAACTTGAATGCATCAGTTTTTCGGTGCTCAGTCTGCTTTATGGTCCAATTCTCACATCCTTACATGACTACTAAACCATAGCTTTTAATCTATGGACTTTGTCAGCAAAGTGGTGTCTCTGCTTTTCAATACACTGTTTAGGTTTGTCATAGTTTCTCTTCCAAGGAGCAAGTGTCTTTTAATTTCATGTCTACAGTCACTGTCCACAGTGATTTTGGAGCCCAAAAAAACAAAATCTGTCACTGTTTTCACTTTTTCCCCATCTATTTGCCATGAAGTGATGAAGCCAGATGCCATGATCTTAGTTTTTTGAGTGTTGAAGTAAGCCAGGTTTTTCACTCTCCTCTTTCATTTTCATCAAGAGGCTCTTTAATTACTCTTTGCTTTCTGCCATAAGGGTGGTATCATCTGCATATCTGAGGCTGTTGATATTTCTCCCAGCAATCTTGATTCCAGTCTGTGATTCATCCAGCTCAGCATATTGCATGAGATATTTGGCATAAAAGTTAAAGGAGCAGGGTGACAATATACAACCTTAATGTACTCCTTTTCCAATTTTTGAACCAATGCGTTGTTCCATGTCCAGTTCTAACTGTTGCTTCTTGACTTGCATACAGATTTCCCAGGAGGCAGGTAATGCTGTTTGATATTCCCATCTCTTTAAGAATTTTCTGCAGTTTGTTATGATCCACGCAGTCAAAGACTTTAGCATAGTGAATGAAGCAGATGATTTTCTGGAATTCCTCTGGTTTTTCTATGATCCAATGGATGAAGGCAATTTGACCTCTGGTTCCTCTGCCTTTTCTAAGTTCCAGCTTGTACATCTGGAAATTCTCAGTTCACATACTGCTGAAGATTAGCTTGAAGGATCTTGAGCATTACCTTGCTAGCATGTGAATGTGAAAACTGACATTTCCATTCCAATCTAAGGGAAAGTGTTAGGAAGAATTTATGACAGGATTGGGCTTTTGTTGGGTGATATTGTGGAGGGTCAAAGAAAGCAAGGCTTTGCTTTGTGTTGAGTGCTGTTAGGAAGTTGGGCCAAATCTATGACGGGGCATCTTAATAAATTTTATCTATAGTGAGAGTATACTAGAGTAAAAATAAAGCTGCAATTGCTTAAGAAATAGCAGTCACTCACAGTGGTTTATTTAGATCATGTAAGTTTTGTATAGAAGGTTAAAACCTGTATATTTTATATTTAAAATGAAGAGTAATTGAAAGGAATTTTAAATAAAGAATGGTATGATCAGATTTTCATTTAAGAAAGATAGCAATTAGTTACTAAGTCATGCCTGACTCTTTGTGATGCCATGGACTGTAACCTGCCAGGATTCTCTGTCCATGGGGATTCTCCAGGCAAGAATACCGGAGTGGGTTGCATTGTCTCCTCCAGAGGATCTTCCCAACCCAGAGATAGAACCCAGATCTCCCACATTGCAGGCAGATTCTTTACCATCTGAGCCACCAGGGAAGCTCAAGAATACTGGAGTGGGTAGCCTATCCCTTCTGCAGAGGAACTTCCCAACCCAGGAATCAAACTGGGGTCTCCTGCATTGCAGGCAGGTTCTTTACCATCTGAGGGGGGGGGGATAAATAATAGATAGAACAACAAATTAGTAGATAGGTGTATTAATTCAGATTTTGAGGTTCAAATTGACCATAAAGATGAAAAGATACAGATCTGAGAATGATTTGAGAGGTAGAATCTACTTGATTTTATTAAGAGGTAGAAATACTTGATTTCTAACTGTGTATTAGTCATAGAAGAAAAGTCAAGGAAAACGCGAAGATTTCTGAACCATTACCCAAAATGAGAATATGATCAAAGGTGCAGGGTTTTTGAAGGAGAGTGGATGGGTAGGGGGGTGGAGAAGTTGACTTTGTTAGAAGTTGAGCATAATTCATGTTTTAGATGACATCCAAATGGAGATATTTAGATAGAAATTGAAATGTGTGATTCAAGCTATAAATAAGTAAATAAATAAATTGATGAATAAATTAAAGGTTTGCCCTGAAGGTAATATTTTAAAGTCATTTCATCATATAATGCAATGGTTAGTTTCATGTGCCTATTTGGCTGGTCTATAGGAGTCTTAGATATTTGAACAGGTGTCATTCTGAACTTGTGAAGGTGTTTTGGGATAAGAAAGAAAGTGAAAGTGCTAGTCAGTCAGTCGTGTCTGACTTATTGTGACCCCATGGACTGTATGGACTGTAGCCTGCCAGGCTCCTCTGTCCATGGAATTCTCCAGGCAAGAATACTGGAGGGGGTTGACATTCCCTTCTTCAGGGGGATCTTCCTGACCCAGGGATCAAACCCAGGTCTCCTGCATTGTGGTCCGGTTTCTTACTGTCTGAGCCACCAGGGAAGTCATAGAAGCAAGATTAATGTTCAAATCTTGTCTTTGGGACAAGATTAATGTTCAAACCAGTGGACTTTGAGTAAAGGAGATTGCCCTACATGATGTGGGTCAGTCTCATGCAACCAACTGAAGGCTTAAGTAGAACAAAAAGACCTCCTCTGAGCAAAAGAGAATCTCCAGCAGATTGCCTTCAGACCTTATCTGCATCATTGGCTCTTACTGGTTGTATGGCAGATGGCCTTCAGACTGGAAATGAAGCATCAGCTTTCTTGGGTCTCCAACCTGCTGGCCCACACTGCAGATCTGGACTCGTCAGTCTCCATAATCATGTAAGCCCATTCCTTATAATAATTTTTTTCATTTATATATATATATATATATATATATATATACATACATCCTGTTCTGTTTTGCTTGAGGACCCTTACTAATGCATATTATATATATACACACACATACACCACCACTTACATACATACAATGGTTTGCCACCATATAGGGACAGAGTATAAAATAACCAAGAAAAGTAAAAATATTTGGAGGTTGCATGGAGCAAGAAGAGGGATGGAAAAAAAAACTGAGAAGGAAAAAAAGAAGGATGGGAAAAGACTGTATTAAGAAATACAGGAAGTGAAGTAGCCAGAAATAGTGTTCAAGAAGAGCTAACAAGAGCTGACAGCTCCTGTCAGAAGTGAATGGTGAACAGGGTCAAGTGCTGCAAGGTAGTACAGGAAGATAAGGATTAAAAGTGCCCATATGGATTCTGTAAGGATGAGGTAGAAGTTAGATCAGTCAGAGCATCATCCTGTCTTTTATGAGATGCTGTGACAGCAGAATATGAGAATAATACCTTATATTTGTAGAGTACTTCATCATCTTCACAGCCCCTTCACACATTTATTTATTTGATTTAATCTTTGTAACAACACAGTGTAAGAAAAAAAGGTATAGCTATTTTCATTTTAAATTTGAGAACCTGAAGACTTAAACTGCTCAAAGGTTTAACATTTAAATATCAAAATTGGTATTAAAAATATAGACCTGCTAATTCTTAGTGTAATTCAATTACACTATACCACAAGGATCTTCTACCAAGCTATATAAATTCTAGAGAACCTTGATGCAGACTAGCAAGAAACGTGGTTATCCTTGACACCAACATCAGAAGTTAGATTTCCCAAGTATTCCTGGTTTTAGTAAGCCATTATGGAGATTTCATTCTTTAAACCATTATGGGGCCTCCTCACTTTTTTGTTCTCTACTAACTTGTAAGTTAGTTGCATTCCATATGTTGATTACTATTTTTCATCTAGTCACAGTCTTTTTTAAAATAGTAATAATAATAGCTAATATTTGCATAGTAATTACCATGTGTTGAACACTCTTCCAAACATCTTGCATATATTAAATCATTTAATACTCACAATAAGCTTTTGAGGTAGGTCTTATTATTATTACTCTCATTTTGTAAAGAAAACAGAGGTACTGATTATTTAAATGACTTGATTAAGGTAATACTGCTAAGAAATAGTGAGACTGGGTTTCAAACTTATTCCTTTCCAGTATTTGTTGCTGTTGTTCAGTCGCTCAGTCCTATCTGACTCTTTGCAACCCTATAGACTGCAACACACCAGGCTTCCTTGTCCTTCATTTCCTGGAGCTTGCTCAAACTCATTTCCATTGAGTCAGTGATGCCATACAATCACTTTGTCCTCTGTCGTCCCCTTTTCCTCCTGCTTGCAGTCTTTCCCAGCATCAGGGTTGTTTATAATGAGTCAACTCTTGGCATCAGGTGGCCCAAATACTGGAGCTTCAGCTTCAGCATCAGTCCTTCCAATGAATATTCAGGATTGATTTCCTTTAAGATTGACTGGTTTGATTTCCTTGCAGTCCAAGGGACTCTCCAGAGTCTTCTCCAACACCACAGTTCAAAAGGATCAATTATTTGGCACTCAGCCACCTTTATGGTCCAGTCCTCACATCCATACATGACTACTGGAAAAACCATAGCTTTAACTATATGGACCTTTGTCAGCAAAGTAATGTCTCTGTTTTTTAATATGCTGATTAGCTTTGTCATAGTTTTTCTTCCAAGGACCAAGCATCTTTTAATTTCATGGCTACAGTCACCATCTGATCCAGGTGATTATGAAGCCCAAGAAAATAAAATCTGTTACTGTTTCCATTGTTTCCCCATCTATTTGTCATGAAGTGATGGGACTGGATGCCATGATCTCAGTTTTTGAACACTGAGTTTTAAGCCAGCTTTTTCACTCTCATCTTTCACATTCATCAAAGAGGCTCTTTAGTTCCTCTTTGCTTTCTGCTGTAAGGGTGGTGTAATCTGCATATCTGAGATTATTGATCTTTCTCCCAGAAATCTTGATTCCAGATTGTGTTTTATCCACCTAGCATTTTGCCTGATATACTCTGCACAGAATTTAAATAAGCAAGGTGACAATATACATCCTTGATGTACTCCTTTCCCAATTTGGAACCAGTCCATTGTTCTGTGTCTGGTTCTAAATGTTGCTTTTTCACCTGCATACAGGTTTCTCAGGAGGCAGGTAAGGTGCTATTGTCTTCTAACTTGAAAGAGGCTCATTAACTCTAATATTCTAATATAGGGTTAACAAATCCATATATATTCAACTTGTCCCCTTATTATCTTACAGACTTAGATTTCAGCCTCTGAGTTTAAAGATGAAATTTTAGTCATCTTAGTCTGTACTCATATGGCAGCCACTCTAGTTTTCCTTGTCTGTTCCTCTCTTTATCTCTTGTAGGCTTTTTTTGTGCTTTTCTGAATGCTATTCGACACTTTAGCCTCTTTCTTCAAATGTGGTGCCTGAATCCCAAATAAGTTTTCATAAGTTACAGATTCTTGTGTTTTTACATAGACTAAAGATAAAAGTATCAAGTGCTCTTAGCAACGTTGTCATAAAATTGAGTAAAACTTTTTAATTTCTAAAGTCAGTAGGTTTATGTAAGTCTATTTCAACTGTTTAAAAAACAAGTAGTATGACAAGAGCAGTGTGCTTATCCAGCCTTTGATAGGATAATATTCTTGATCTTTGCCTCTCCTCTACCCCAAAGGAAGATTGCAATATAGTATTTTCATCAGTCTTCATTCAAGAATGTTAAAAATATTAATTCACTTAATCCATAGAACTAGTAATTAGAGCTGTAGGAAAGACTGTCCTGGACTGTACAGTTTAAGTAGTTTATGTAGACACAAGGTGGATAGGTTTTTGAAACCTCTAGCTGCTTAAAGCACATCTTCTCTGTCATTAATTGACTGGCATTCTTTTGACTGTTTGCTCTACAGTAACAGAGAAAACTTCATTACACATTTCAATGACACTTTAGAGTGAATACTTGAGGGACAGTAGATTGCCTGAACTAGAAGAGAGAAGATAAGTAGATTTGCAATCTTTTTTTTTGCAACTCTGCAAAATCACAAACAGAATTATATAGCCAATCATTAAAACTCCTTTATTTCATTACATAGGCCTAGATCAAGATAATTCCTTTTTTAACACAACAGTGATGATGTCGCAGTGCTTCTCAAAGCAGTTCTCTTCTTAGTGTTTCATTAGCTTTTTAAACTTCTTGCTTTGATCCAGAGTATTTTTTCTTTATTTCATTTGTAAAGCAAGTAAATGTAATAAGCTCCCTTTTGGAAAATCAGCCTGGCTTAAATCATGCATTCTTTATACAATGTTAGGAAGAGAATGGTTAACATTTGTAGCCTCATGACTTGCAAATGAAAGAAAATAATAATGCTTAGCAAGACATTAGAAGAACACATTCACCATGAATCATACTGCCCTTGAAGGTCCAGCTTAAAAAAGCAGAGAAATAGATTTGACACCACTTGGACTTGCAGTTCGGACATGCTGCATTAAACTGTTCAAAATTAATTTAATCTGAGCAAGGAGAATAATAGCCTCTCAGTTCAAGGCTTCTGATAGCAGTAATTTGCACTCGAAAGTACTTCCAAAGGGAAAGAATAAATGAAGGGCGACTCTCCAAAACTGAGTGAGCAAATGTATTCACTAAAATGAAAGCCTCTTGATCACACTATAAAGATCATGCAAAAAAAATGACACATCTTATACCATTCTCTTGGGTAAGGATTTTCTCTTGCAACTGTTTAGTTGCTCTGCTTTGGGGATAGACTTACCCTTTTTTGAAATGTTGATGGCTCTGGAGGAAGTGTCTAGCTTCAGATGCTACATTAATTCAGTGACCCAAAATCAGTTTGACAAAAGATCATGCAGTTGTGGGCTCTGAGCCAATATTCTGTTTTATATTCTTGGAGAAGGCATTCCGTGTTGAGTAGATGAACAAGAGTCATAGCAAGTATTTAGGGTTTGAGGCAATTTATGCCACTTCGTTTGGTGTAGGAAATGGCAACCCACTCCAGTATTCTTGCCTGGGAAATCCCATGGACAGAGAAGCCTGGTGGGTTACAGTCCATGGGGTCGCAAAGCGATGGACATGACTGAGCACACATGCCACTTTCTTACAGTCACAAAAATACTCTCACCAAAGCCAGGTGCCAAGGAGCTGAGCAAAGGAAGGACCTGTACTTAAAAAAGTGTGTTCACACTAAAAGGCCTGATCCATCAAACCAATCACTGGAGTAACTCAGTGGGGACAAACTGGTATATGGTATAATTTGAGGAGAAACACTAGGGTCTCCTTGCTCAAAATTTTCTCTTTCATTGACTTATCACAGAGTCAAAATTTCTGCCCATGTGTCACTACCCTGGGGATAATGCCTTCAGGAATAACTAACATATCTATTTACTGTATTAGAAATCATCTAGCACTTTCCAGAAATCTGAGAAATTGGGACACCACACAGGCATTGAGAAGATTGGCTTCAATGGTTTTAGACAGGTGAGTCCCTTTGGAAGTAGATGGAGGAGGACTCCTGATAAATGCTTCTTATTTATAACTAGTAAAAAAGTAAACACAGACAAAAATAGTGATGCTAAGTACTCAAATAATTACATGCACAGAAAGACAAAACTAACTTCATTTTTGACAATATTTTCTTCTTGATGTTAATCAAGTAGTTTTCTGCATACACTGGGGAAAATTATTTTTCCCTTGATTTGAGATCTAATGATGGTGAGAAAGAACATGCAAGGAAATGTAAAGAATGAATTTTTCCAACTAGCATGAGAATAAGTAATATATTAGTATTCAAGTTTCATTTTCACTTCCTTAGTTGCTTTTCTTTTGCAAATTTAGAGGAAGGAAAACGGAAAGGTCTTTTAAAATTCTCTGGTAACACTTAATTTCTCCTGAATAATTTACCTGCCAGCAGTTATTTGTTCTATAATAATTCAAAGAATGTGGGTTATGCCAAAGGCCTTTAAAAAAAAGAAAAAGAAGAACATCTCTAGAATATGTTAAAGGTTTAAAATAGATTGAGGACTTTCAGGACATTAAACAACATACTCAGTTCCTGTAGATCACTGTTGCTAATTAAAGTATTATCCTAAACCTGCCCCTCACAAAAACAAGCAAAACAGGAATGAATATCATTTAAAAGTTGCACACAGTGTATCTTATACTTATCTTGTCTTTAATGAACACAAGTGAAATTTCTTCCTATAGTTGTATCATTTTTCATGAGTTAGATTGATATTACCAGATTAGTAATTTTAAAACATTTTTAGTTAACAGAAAATTTCAGAAATGGCTAAAATTCTGTTAATTTCTTTATTTAGCCAGTTTCTTCTTTTCACTTCAGAAGAAATAAAGAATTCCACATATTCCTATTTGAAAGGGAGCCTGTGAACCATTTGTACCAGAATCACTTGTGGTATTTAGAGAATATGAATTCAGGCTCCATCCCTGAGACTCCCACAATAATCAATTGATTAAGTTTTTTTCATTCTGAAGTTTGAGAACCACTGTTTTCCATATTTCAGACCAACTATCCAATGCAGGATAGCTTTATAGCATCTGTTTTAAAATTCCAGTGAAATGAAACTTATGAGGTCACACACATCATTCATTATTAAACAGCCTTAAGAGTCAGAAAGTTTTCCTTGTACTAAGTCAAAATAGATCATGAAACTTCTGCCTGTTGGTTTTAGTTCTTCCCTCTGCAACCACACAAAATAAATGATATCCATTTTCCAGATGACAATTCTTCAAATATTTAGAGACAAGTACTATATTTCCTCTGTTTTCTATCCTGGCCTAAATATCTTTGGTCTCCACAACCATTTCTTCTCTGATCCACTTCCATATGTTTTACCACTCTTATTGCCAACCTTAGATACATTCCAGTTTGTCAGTGTTAGTCTTAAAATATGATACCTAGAGCTGAACATAATATATATGTGATTTGACCAGTGTAAAGTGTTGTGACACTATTTTTTCTGTGACATATTTAGAACACTAGACATTCATAAAATACCCTAAACTCTTGCAAGTTTCTGAGTCCCTGTGTGCACACATCACTGAAGCAGAATATTGTGCTTATAATGAACAAAAACTTCTAGGTCTTTGTCATGTAGAAGGCTATTGAAGCCAGTCCTGCTTCATACTCCATGAATACAGTTGACATTCTCATCTAAGTCCAGGACTTAAATTTATTTCCTTTACATAGATTATATTAACAGTGAAACATCATTGAAGCATATTGATTTTTTGCTTATCAAACATAATTTGGTAATACTCATTTCAACCAGCTTTCGTTAATCTGTTAATTTTGAGAAGTCTTATTTCTTATGCCTTCATTCATGTCACCAACCCAAATATTGAAATTCAAGACAATGTTTATAATCCTGTTATTAAGCCCCTAATGATCTCCTACCAGGCTGATTTAAATCCATTAATTAAAACTTTTAAGTTTTTTACTTATATTTGTGAATAAGATTTTTTCATGCATTTTATATTTTTATTTAGTTTTTGGTTATGAATTAATATCACTTACCCTTTATCTATTCATCAGTTGCTGGACATTTGAATTGTTTCTAAATTTTGACTCTTATGAATAATGCTTCTATGGACATTCCTGTACAAATTTTTGCATGTAAATATGTTTTCATTTTCCTTGAGTATACATCCAGGTGTGGCATTTGTGGGTCAGCTCTTAACCCTGTCTTTAATCATTTGATGAACTGTCAATTGTTTTTAAATGTGGATGCATGTTTAAGGGTTCTAATTTCTCCATATGGTCCGCCACACTTGCTGTTATCTGTTTCTTTTCTTATAGACATTCTAGTGGATAAGTGGTATCTCATTGTAATTTTTACTTCCATTTTCATCATATCTAATGATGTTAAATCTAGTTTCATGAGTGTATTGTCTATATTTGAAGAAATATTTATTCAGATAATTCGTTCATGTTTTGAAGTTTTTTTGTCTTTTTATGAAGTTGTAAGAGTTCTTTATATAATATGGATTATAAGTAGGTTCATTATCAGGTATCTTATTGACAAATATTTTCACTCATTCTATAGGTTGGCCATGCACTTTCTTGGTGATGTCCAATGACATGCACTTTTTAAAAAAATTTGATGTTGTCCAATTAATCTATTTTTTCCTTTGCTATTGTACTTTTGGTGTGTGTGCTTAGTTGCTCAGTTATGTCCAGCTCTTTTCATATCATATCTTTATAAATACACAGCATAATCTAAGGGCATGTTGATTCACACATATGTCTTCTACTAAGAATATCTTTAGATCTTATATTTACATCCTTAATTTTTACAAATAATATGAGTTAGGGATTCAGTTTTATTTTTTAACTGAAGAGTAATTGCTTTACAGAATTTTATGGTTTTCTGTCAGTTTCATTTTTTTTTTATTATTGTTTTTGCCATACATTGTTATGATATCACCATGGGTTTACATATGCTTCCCCTCCGGGTCCCCCCTCCCTCCTCCCTCCCCCCAGGGAAATCTCGCTGCACCAGTCCCGAGCATCAATCCTGGGCTGGCGATTGATTAGACACATGACATTAACATGCTTCAATGCCCTTCTCCCATTTCAT
>ML664659.1:3920868-3975280 GCA_007570785.1 Antilocapra americana | reverse complement strand
ATATTTAAAAGATGTTCCTAGTACAGTTATAATGAAGGCTTTCTCTGGTGCTGGTGCATTCGGTGAAGGGAAGGGTCTGTAGATTTTCAGATGATTCCCTGGTCCGGCTTCTCCTTTTTCACAGACTTATAGACTCCTTTCTATGCAGTTATCGCCACCTGCAGGGCTTTAATTTGCTTCTCCTGTCTGTTTCAAAGCTGTTAGTTCTGCTAGCGTCTTCTGTCTGCTGGTCTTTTAAGTGTCTATTCAGCGCTTTGGAGTTTGCCCTGCTCCTGGTGAGAGGGCTTCCCCCGCCCCCTCTGCTCAGGCTCTCTGTCGTCCGCCCAGCACAGTTGGGGAGTGGGGCTTCTCCCCTCCCCCGGCCCAGCCGCTCTCTATGCAGTCTGTTCTACCGGCAGGGATTTAATTTTGGAGTTTGCCCTGCTCCTGGTGAGAGGGCTTCCCCCGCCCCTTCTGCTCAGGCTCTCTGTCGTCTGCCCAGCAGTTGGGGAGTGGGGCTTCTCCCCTCCCCTGGCCCAGCCGCTCAGTTTTCTCAGCGTGCAGCTAAGCAGGCCTTCTTGGTTAGGCTTGTCCTTCTCACAGTCCTACAGTCTCTTTTCTATGCAGTCTGATCTACAGGCAGGGATTTAATTTTGGAGTTTGCCCGGCTCCTGGTGAGAGGGCTTCCCCGCCCCCTCTGCTCAGGCTCTCTGTCGTCAGCCCAGCACAGTTGGGGAGTGGGGCTTCTCCTCTCCCCCGGCCCGGCCGCTCTGTTTTCTCGGCGTGCAGCTGAGCACTCCTTCTAAGGTGTATACAGCACCGATCTGTCCAGAATCCCCAGAAGTCTTGGTTAGCCTCCCCGGGGCTGGGTTATGCCCACTGCTCTCAGGCGGGGGTTGGGCCGGTCCGCAGCCCGCAGCTGCCCAGCCTCTCTGTTGACTCCTCACCGCCCTTTGTTTTGTGCACGGACCTGGCGGGGAGAGGGAGCTTTTCCTGGAAGGTTAGGTCCCTCAGGCTGCTCCGTTCCCTGAGCCCGCGGCCCGCCCCTCCCTGAGCAGGAGCAGTCCGCTTCGGCTAGTGGGGGGTGGGGCGCCCTGCCGCTCGGCTGTTCCTTGTAGCCAGAGACGAACCTTGCAGGGCTTAGCTATTAATCTGCTTCTGCTCTCAGCTATATTGCTCTCCAAGATCCACCGCAGATCTGCCAGAGAGAATGCTCCCTGGTATTCAGAAACCTTTCTCCTCTTTTTTTTTTTTCCTCTTTATTCCAGACTCCCCTTCCGGGACGGAACCCATCCCCAGCTCTTTGTCTCTCCCTGTACTTTTTTTTCTTTTCTTTCTTTTGTCCTACCTCCTCACGTCGGCACTGGGTCGCCTCTCCAGATGCCCGATGTCCTCTGCCAGCATTCAGTTCCTGTTTTTTGGAGTTTGCTCGGCCTTTAAAAGTTCTTTTGGTATATTTATTGGGGAGAGAGTGTTCTCCCCGTCCTATTCCTCCGCCATCTTAGTTTTCCTCCCTGTCAGTTTCATTTTTATGCAGTTGCTCCAATGCCATTTGTTGAAAAGACTATTCTTTCTGTTTTGAATTGTCTTGATATCCTTGGAGAAAATCATTGACCATAGATAAATGGGTTTATTTCTATACTGTCTATTCTACTCAGCTGATATCTATGTTTGTCCTTATGCCAGTACCACACTTTCTTGATTACTGCAGCTTTGTAGTAAGTTTTGAAATCAGTAAATGTGAATGCATCAACTTTGTTCTCTGTTTTCAAGATCATTTAAGTGTTATGAATTCCTTTAGTCTCCATGTGAGTATGAGGGTCAGCTTGTCAGATTCTGTAGCAGAGGCAATTGTGATTCTGATAAGGACTGCACTGAATCTGTAGGTCAATTTGGGGAGTATTGCCATCCTAACAGTATTAAGTATTCCAATCCATGGTCATAGGATATCTTTCAATTTATTTAGATCTTTAATTTCTTCAATGATATTTCATAGTTTCCAGGTATATGTCTTGCACTTCTTTTTTTAACTTTAATTTTTATATACCTTGCAAATGCAACTGTTTTGTGAGTTTCATTTTGGTTTGTTTCTTACTCTATAGGAAAACAATTGATTTTTCTGTTAATCATGAATCCTGCAACCTTGCTAAAATTCTGTATTAGTTCTAATTGTTTTTAAATGATTCCTAAGGATTATCTATGGACAAAGTCATATCATTTTCAAGTAAAGATTTTTTTCAAATTTATTTCCAATATGAAATTCTACTTCCTTATTTTCCATGACTAGGACCTCAAGCACGTTTTCGAATAGAAGTGTAAAAGTGAATATCTTTGTCTTGCGTTTGATACTAGAGGGTAAGCATTCAATCTTTCACCATTACCTCTGATATCATCAGTGAATTTTTCATAGGCACTCATTAAAAATTCAGGAAGCTTCCTATGATTCCTTGTTTATGCAGTGTCTTCATGATGAAATGGTATTAAATTTTGCCAAAAGCATTTTCTGCATCTGTTGAGATGATCATGTGTTTTTTGTCCCTTCTTCTATTAATATTGTTGTCTACAGTCATTAAGTGATGTCCAACTCTTTGTGACCCCATGCACTATAGCACACCAGGCTTCTCTGTCCTTCACTGTCTCCTAGAGTTTGCTCAAACTCATGGCCATTGAATCAGTGATGCCATCCAACCATCTCATCCTCTGTCACCCCATTCTCCCCATGCCTTTAATCTGACTGGTTTGATCTTGCTGTCCAAAGGATTCTCAAGAGTCTTCTTCAGCACAATTCAAAAGCATCAGTTCTTCGGTGTTCAGCTTTCTTTATGCTCTAACTCTCACATCTGTACATGACTACAGGAAAAACCATAGTTTTGACTTATATGGACCTTTGTTGGCAAACTGATATCTCTCCCTTTTTTTAATAGTGAAAACTTTTATGTTTGAAATTAGCCAGCTGGACTCAGTTTAGATGATCCCAATTTTATTGGCAACATTCAAAGCATCATAGTCAGGAGCCAGTCGAACATATGCCTTCTTCTTTCCATAAGGCCTGACCATGATATTGACCATAGCCATGTCAATGTCATAAAGCCTCTTCATAGCCTGTTTAACTTGGTGTTTGTTGGCCTTGACAGCCACAAAGAATACCAATGTGTTTTTGTCTTCTATTTTATTCATGGCTGACTTGGTGATGAGGGGGAATTTAATGATGGTATAGTGGTCAAGTTTGTTTCTCCTAGGGATGGTCACTCGAGGATATTGGGGCTGCCTCCTGAGCTGCAATGTTTTGGGCCACCAGAAGGTGGGTGACATATGGATATATATATATATATATATATATATATATATATATATATATATATATAGTCTTTTCTTTTGGTGGCTATGGACACATTTCAAAACTGCTTTCTTGGTCTTCAAAGTCTTTGCCTTTGCTTCAGCTTTACAAAGGGCAGGGGCTTCCTTCTTCACCTTCACTGCCATTTCCAAAAAAAAGGGGTGCCATCTTCATGAAAAGGTTCTGTTTTTTAATCCACTGCCTAAGCTTGTTATAGCTTTTCTTCCATGGAGCAAGCATCTTTTAATTTTGTGGTTGCAGTCACCATCCACAGTGCTTTTGGAGCCCAAGAAAATAAAGTCTGTCTCTGTTTCCACTTTTCCCCCATTTATTTGCCATGAAGTGATGGGACCAGATGCCATGATTTTATATTTTGTTTGGTTTTTAATTTATGTATTTATTTTAATTGAAGGTTAATTATTTTACAATATGGTAGTGGTTTTTGCCATACATTGACATGAATCAGCCATAGGTGTACATGTGTTCCCCATCCTGAACCCCCTTCCACCTTCCTCCCCATCCTAACCCTCAGGGTCATCCCAGTACAACAGCCCAGAGCACCCTGTCTCATGTGTCGAACCTAGACTGGTGATTTATTTCACATATGATAATATACATGTTTCAATGCTATTCTCTCAAATCATCCCACCCTCAACTTCTCCCACAGAGTCCAAAAGACTGTTCTTTACATCAGTGTCTCTTTTGCTGTCTCACATATAGGGTCAGTGTTATCATCTTTCTAAATTCCATTATATGCATTAATATACTTTACTGGTGTTTTCCTTTATGACTTACTTCACTCCATATAATAAGCTCAAGTTTCATCCACCTCATTAGAACTGATTCAAATGCATTCTTTTTAATAGCTGAGTAATATTCCATTGTGTATATTTACCACTGGTTTATCTTCCATTCATCTTCCAATGGACATCTAGGTTTCTTCCATGTCCTGGCTATTATAAACAGTGCTGTGATGAACATTGGGGTATACTTGTCTCTTTCAATTCTGGTTTCCTTGGTATGTATGCCCAGCAGTAGGATTGCTGGGTTGTATGTCACTTCTATTTCCAGTTTTTTAAGGAATCTCCACACTGTTCTCCATAGTGGCTGTACTAGTTTGCATTCCCACCAACAGTGTGATAGGGTTCCCTTTTCTCCCCACCCTCTCCAGCATTTTTAATATTATATTTTTGAGAGTCTAACCTCTACAATAGATTTTTAATCCTTGCTTTTTGGTATTTGTTATCAGTTTTGTACCTTTAAGAATTCGATCTTCAGTATCCATTTTTACCTAGGAGTGTGATTACTGGCTTGATTGCTCTCTCCCCCTTTTGACTCTCCTTTTTCTCCCCCATGTCATCTCTATCTCCTCCATTCCTCTTCTATCCTCTACCCAACTCTGAATCTATTTGGGTATTCCAGGCTGTGGAGAACACTTAGGGAACCAATTACTGGCTAGATTTGTCTCTCTTTTTTTGACTCCACCTCTTCTCCCCATGATCACCTCTATCCCCTTCCTCCATCTTCTTTTCTCCATGGAACTCTGAAAACCTCTCTGAGTGTTCCAGACTGTGGAGAGCACATCGGGAATTGATTACTGGCTAGATTGCTCTCTCCCCTGTTGATTTTCCCTCTTCTCCTCCTAGTCACCTCTATCTCCCTCCTTCCTCTTCTCTTTTACATGTAACTCTGTGAACCTCTCTGGGTGTCACTGTGGAGAGTCTTTTCACCATTAACCTAGACATTTTATCATCAGTGCTGTATGGATGAAGAAGTCGTGAGGCTACTGTAAGAATTAGATTGAAAGCCAGGGGCAGGAGGCTTAAATCCAAACTTGAGAACAGCAGAGAACTCCTGACTTCCAGGGAACATTAAGCAACAAGAGCTCATCCAAAAGCCTCCATGCCTACACTGAAACGAAGCACCAAGCAAGAGCCAACAATTGTAATATTATTTGCTCATTTGTTTACTTTTTGAGATGGCTAGGCTATTTTAGTAGAGTCTATTTGCCCTGCAATATTAAGCCATGTATGTTGCTCCTTAGCAGGTACAGTCTAACAAAATTTACACCGTCATTCTGGGACTATACTGATTTTAACAGGGCTTAACTTAATGGTATATTCCCCTAATCTCTCTGTTAAACTGCCTGATTCCTTTTGTATATCACTCAGCCCTTCCACTCCACTAATTCCTGAGTGATTATTGTTGTTTAATCATTCAGTTGTGTCCAACCCTAATCTGATCCCATGGACTATGGACCACCAGGCTCCTCTGTCCATGGGATTTCCCAGGCAAGACTACTGAAGTGGATTGCTATTTCCTTCTCCAGCAGATCTTCTTAATCCAGGGATCAGATCCCTGTGTCCTGTACTGACAGGCTGATTCTTTACCACTGAGCCACCTGGCAAGCCCTCCTGAGTGATTGTTCTATTATTTTTACAATGTCCTGGGGCACATAGTGTTTCATCAGTTCAGTTCAGTTCAGTCACTCACGCATGTCTGACTCTTTGTGACCC
The DNA here is from genome assembly GCA_007570785.1 of Antilocapra americana. Taxonomy (NCBI): domain Eukaryota; kingdom Metazoa; phylum Chordata; class Mammalia; order Artiodactyla; family Antilocapridae; genus Antilocapra; species Antilocapra americana. The sequence continues at coordinate 3,969,448 of ML664659.1, read as the reverse complement.
CATGAATCACAGCACGCCAGGCCTCCCTGTCCATCACCAACTCCCAGAGTCTACCCAAACCCATGTCCATCGAGTCGGTGATGCCATCCAGCCATCTCATCCTCTGTCGTCCTCTTCTCCTCCTGCACCCAATCCTTCTCAGCATTAGGGTCTTTTCCAATGAGTCAACTCTTCGCATGAGGTGGCCAAAGTATTGGAGTTTCAGCTTCAACATCAGTCCTTCCAATGAACACCCAGGACTGATCTCCTTTAGGATGGACTGGCTGGATTTCCTTGCAGTCCAAGGGACGCTCAAGAGTCTTCTCCAACACCACAGTTCAAAAGCATCAATTCTTCGGTGCTCAGCTTTCTTCCAGAGAAGGCAATGGCACCCCACTCCAGTACTCTTGTCTGCAAAACCCCATGGACAGAGGAGCCTGGTGGGCTGCAGTCCATGGGGTCACTAAGAGTCGGGCACCACTGAGCGACTTCACTTTTACTTTTCACTTTCACACATTGGAGAAGGAAATGGCAACCCACTCCAGTGTTATTGCCTGGAGAATCCCAGGGACTGGGGAGCCTGGTGGGCTGCTGTCTCTGGGGTCACACAGAGTCGGACATGACTGAAGTGACTTATCAGCATCAGCTTTCTTCACTCTTCAACTCTCACATCCATACATGACTACTGGAAAAACCATAGCCTTGACTAGACGGACCTTTGCTGGCAAAGTAATGTCTCTGCTTTTCAATATGCTGTCTAGCCTGACCCAATTAATGCAGACAGGGATATAGTTTGAGGCCAGTTTTGAGATCTGTTCTGACCCAGGAGGGCGCTTATTACCTATATCCTTTTATGGTTATTTTTGGCGATCTAGTGTTTTACTTATAAGTAAATAAGTGTTAGTCACTCAGTCATGTCTGACTCTTTGCAACCCCATGGACTGCAGCCAACCAGCCTCCTTGAGACTGCCCTGAGGCTTGAACTGCCGCCACTCTGTTTCAAATATAATCAGTTCCTTTGAGGGACCTCTTTTCATATGAACTTCCTTACCCCTAGGATAAATGCTCTGTGTCACTAATTTGGACACCTGAAGGTGTAATGGGTTGAATGTTGGCCACTCTCAAAGATATTCCCAACTTGAACTTATTAATGTAAACTTAATTTAACAAGGGATATTTGCAAAGATAATTAGGTTAAGGATTTCAAGATGAGATAAAGTTGGGTTATCCATATGTGTCCTAATCTCAATGACATATGTGGTTTTAGAATTGGATAATAGGCAGAGGCTGGAAGAATTCAAAGGAAAATGATAGCAATAGCTTAGATTGCCTTGAAGAGAGTTGGTGGAAATTTGAACTTTAAATGCAATTTTTGCAAGAGCTCCTAAGGATGTAAGGGGTACTTTACAGAAAACATCTATCATCTTGGAGAATACATATGTCATTATGAATAGAATGTGGGTGAAAATATGAATGTTAAAGATCTTTCTGTTGAGAGCTCAAAAAGCGATAAGGAATATATAATTTTTAACTGAAGGAATGGCAATCCTTGTTATGTATTGGCAGAAAACTTGATTGAATTAATTTCTGCTGTTGGTTGGAAAGTATAATTTATAAACAATGAGCTTGGATCTTTAACTCAAGATGTTTTCAAGTAAAATGTGAAAGCTACAGCATGGTTTCTCCTTGCTGCTTATAGTAAAATGAGGGAAGAAATAGATAAATTGAAGAAATCAGCAATTGATGATTTGGAAGTTTCTGACTTATCCAGACATAAAGGATACTGACATTGTGAAATTCGCTGTCAGAAAAGATTAATAAGAGAGAAGGACAAGGATTGCCTGGACAAACTTTTGATTAAGAGGCTGGGCATGTGACTCAGGGATCCAATCAGCCATCTTACAAGTAGCCAGGAATAGGGTTACCCAGATAGGATTTATGGAGAACTCTCTGCCTGATGTTATGGACCATGCTGAAATATGTGGGAGACCAACCAGGTATTTAAGAATATTATATCAGTATATATATATGATGGCAGAAATACTGCCATTTCTGCTGGAGAAAAGACAGCACAAAATGAAGGAAGGCTCTCAGATACTTGAGTTTGTACAGATAAAAGAATGGACCAGTTTATGCACTCAGCTATAAAAGTGCTACCTTTCTAGAAAAAGGAAAAATGATTCCCATGAGCAGAACTTTGGACACAGAGGCAGAAACTCATCCATACCATATTTAGATAAATTAGATAATTTAGATTCCAGATGTTCAAGCTGGTTTTAGAAAAGGCAGAGAAACCAGACATCAAATTGCCAACATTTGCTGAATTATCAAAAAAAGCAACAGAGTTTCAGAAAAACATCTATTTCTATTTTATTGACTATGCCAAAGCCTTTGACTGTGTGCATCATAATAAACTGTGGGAAATTCTGAAAGAGATGGGAATACCAGACCACCTGACCTGCCTCTTTGAGAAACCTGTCTGCAGGTCATGAAGCCACAGTTAGAACTAATTGGACATGGAACAACAGACTGTTTCCAAATAGGAAAAGGAGTACATCAAGGCTGTATATTGTCACCCTGCTTATTTAACTTATATGCAGAGTACATCATGAGGAACGCAGGGCTGGATGAAGCACAAGCTGGAATCAAGATTCCCATGAGAAATAAAAATAACCTCAGATATGCAGATGACACCACCTTTATGATAGAAAGTGAAGAAGAACTAAAGAGCCTCTTGATGAACGTGAAAGAGGAGAATGAAAAAGTTGGCTTAAAGCTCAACATTCAGAAAATTAAGATCATGGCATCCAGTCCCATCACTTTATGGCAGATAGATGGGGAAACAGTGGAAACAGTGACTGACTTTATTTTGGGGGGCTCCAAAATCACTGCAGATGGTGATTGCAGCCATGAAATTAAAAGACACTCCTTGGAAGGAAAGTTATGACCAACCTAGACAGCAGCTTAAAATCACTTTGTCCACAAAGATCCATCTAGTCAAGGCTATGATTTTTCCAGTGGTCATGTATGGATGTGAGAGTTGGACTATAAAGAAAGCTGAGCACTAAAGAATTGATGCTTTTGAACTGTTGTGTTGGAGAAGATTCTTGAGAGTCCCTTGGACTGCAAGGAGGTCCAACCAGTCCATCCTAAAGGAGATCAGTCCTGGGTGTTCCTTGGAATAACTGATGTCGAAGCTGAAACTGCAATATTTTGGCCATTTGATGCTAAGAGCTGACTCCTTTGAAAAGACCCTGATGTTGGGAAAGATTGAGGGCAGAAGGAGAAGGGGATGACAGAAGATGGGATGGTTAGATGGCATCACCAACTCAATGGACATGGATTTGTGTGGACTCCGGGAGTTGGTGATGGACAGGGAGGCCTGGCATGCTGTGGTTCATGGTGTCACAAAGAGTTGGACATGACTGCAACTGAACTGAACTGAACTGAGATGATGAGACTTGGAACTGTCTAAGCTAATGATATTTACATGAGAGTTTAGACTTAAGAGTTGATACTCCAATGAGTTGAGAGTTTGGGGATATTAGGATGTGTTGAATGTATTTTATGCATGGGAGAGAGATGAATTTTGGGGACTCTAAGGAGAACTGTTGATTGGCATAATCAACTGATGAGCTGATTATGCCTTCCTCCCCCACAAAGAAGAGATATGCATTGCCAGAACCTGTAAATGTAAAATGATTTGAAAAATAGTCTTCGCAGATGTAATTAAGATAATGACCTCAAGATGAGATCATTTTGCATTATAAGAGTGGATCCAAATCCAAACACAAATGTCCTTATAAAAAGAAAAGGGGCGGGGAGTAAGGCAAAGAGAAGAAGGTCATGTGAAGACCAAATAAGAGCCTGTACTTAGGCACCATCAAACCAAAGAATACCCAAATGTATTAGAAGCTGGAAGATGAATAAAAAGATTCTCCCCTAGAGCCTTCAAAGGGATTATGTCCCTGCTGATAATTTGATTTCTGACTTCTGGACTCCAGAACTATGAGATATTAAATATATGTTGTTTTGGACCAAGTGTTTTAGCTTCTTTGTTTTGCTTTGTTTATTTGTTTTACAACAAGAAACAGTTTTACAACAAGAAACAGTTTTACAACAAGCAACACTTCTGGACTTGCCTCTCCTATTTAGAACTTTTTGCCTACCGCTGGGCTGGAATATAGATTTTCAAGCTCAGCATTCTCAGCTTACAGTGCCTACGGTAGGGCCTCTGTCCTACAGGTAAAATCTGGGTAGGAAGGAATCCCCTGCATTCTGGATGACTTACCAAGACTGTAGTTTCTTCAACTCATAAGGGGAAGGAATGAGAAATGCTGGTTACTTGCTCTTCCCAATGAGATAAAGTAAGCCATGACCTGGAACTGATAGGACAGGGAATACTGTCTTTTTGATCATATACACCATTAGTGGAACATTCATCAGTCTGATTTTCATAGAAAGGAAGGGAGTAGATCATAGATCAAATGCTACAGATTCTTGCTATTCTTACCTAGTTTTGTAGATTTTTCTTGAATAAATGTTCCATCATTTTCTGTATAACCATAGGACAATATCCACAAACTTTAAATAATTAGGATTTTCTATGGTTTTTAATAGTTTTGCTTATTTCACTGGAGAGAAGGTCCACAAAATTCATCACTTATTCTGGAATTGGCACTCCCTTATTTGTTTTTATTGAATAATTTATTTTTACTTAATTTTTAGATAATTTTAGATTCATATACATTTGTAATAAAGAATACAGAGAGATCCCATTTGCCCTTTACTATTTCCCCTAATAATAATACCTTGCAAAACTATAATACAATATCCCAACCAGGATATTGACATTGACAAAGTCAAGATACAGAACATTTCATCTCAACAAGGATCTTTCATGTTGTAATTTCACAGCTAAAAAAAAAAAACACCTCCCTCAGAGACTAAGGGCTTTATGGTCACCATCAAGAATACCACTAGGGGAGCCCTAAAAGAAGATGGGGTGGGGGAGGAGGTAGATAGGATTTTGAAGAAATAATGGCTAAAAATTTCCCAAATATGAGGAAAGATATTGATATACAAATACAAGAAACTCAATTAACTCCAAGTACAATAAACACAAAGAGACACAATATAATCAAACTGTTGAACTACAAAGACAATCTTGAAAGCAGCAGGGAAAAGTACTCATCACACAGAAGGAATCTCCAATAAGATTATCATTGGATTTCTCAATAGCAACATTGTAGGCCATAATAATATTTAAAGTGCTGAAGGAAAGAAGAACTGTTGAGAATACTATACATGGCAAAACTGTTTTTCAAAAATGAAAATGAAGGAAAAATTAAAACATTCCCAAATAAACAAAAGCTAAGGGAGTTCATTAATGTTAATGTGTTAATGTTCATTAATATTACCCTATAAGAATAGAGTCCTTCAAATCGAAAACAAATGATACTATATTCAAACCATATACATTTAACTTAAAATCATATGAAAATGTCAAAATCTTCAGTGAAGGCAAATACATAGACATATATAAAAACATATTATTTTATCTTTGAAAATGAACTAAAATTATATTTGTTCAAAGGCAACCTGATCATATTAGTAAAAACCCTACAGAATCCACACTGTTATAACTAATAAAAAATTCAATCTACACATATAAATGGTCTTTGTATACATTAAAATGAAAAAGCCAAAAGGGAAATTAAGAATTATTCATTTTAAACAGTATCAAAAATAATGAAGTACTTAAGAAAAACTTAACCAAGAAGGGAAAAATATTGTACATCAAACACTACAAAAATTTGTTGAAATAAATTGAATAAGACAAATTTTTAAAACCTGGTGTTCATTTACTGAAAGATTTAACATTGTTCATATGTCAGTACTAATCAAATAGATCTACAGATTCAATGGAATCCCTACCAAACGTTTTGCAGAAACAGAAAAATCCATCCTAAAATTGACATAGACTCTCAAGGCACCCTAAATAGCTACGTATTGAAAATGAAGAACAAAGTTGAAGCCATCCCACTCCCTGGTTTCAAAAGTTATTACAAAGCTACAATAATCAAAACAGTGTGGTGCTAGCATTAAGATGGGCATATATACTAATGAAATATAACAAAGAACCAAGAAATAATCATGATATATATGATAATATTATATTTTACAAGTATATCAGGGCCATTCAATGAGGAAAAAACATCTATCCACCAAAAGGTGTTGGGAAAAATGAAGATTTATTTATGAAAGAATGAAGTTGGACTGCTATCATACACCATGTTTATATTTTACACAAAATGGATCAAAGACTTAAACATAAGAACTAAAACTATAAAACTTTTAGAAGAAAACAGGACAAAAGGTACAGGACATTGGATTTGGCCATGATTTCTTGGATATGACACCAAAAGTACAGGCAACAAAGGAAAAATAGATAAATAGGACTATATCAAAAATTTAAATTTCATCAAAGAACACAATAAGTGCAGTGAAAAGAATGGGAGAAAATATTTCTAAATCATGTATCTAATAACAGTAAATATTCAGGCTATATAGGGAATATCTAAAATTCAACAGCAAACAAAAGCCGCTAGCAACGCAATTCAAAAATAGATGAAAGATTTGAATGGAAATTTTCCAAAAACTATATTACAAATATTCCATAAGCACAAGAAAAGATGATCAAGATCACTAATGACTAGGTTAATGTAAGTTGAATATACAATATGATATAACCTCACAGCAATTAGGATGTTTACTACAGAAGAACAAAGAAAGGAAGAAAGTAATAAGTGTCAGTGAAGATGTGAGAAATTGGAACTCAGTCCATTGTTGTTGAGAGTATAAAATGGTGTATGAACAATGAACAACAACATGGAATTTCCTAAAAAGTTTAACAGTAAAATTACCTTCAGTTAGTCAGTTCAGTCACTCAGTCATGTTTGACTCTTTGGGACTCCATGGACTCCTGAACGCCAGGCTTCCCTATCCATCACCAACTCCCAAAGCTTGCTCAAACTCATGTCCATCGAGTCAGGGATGCCATCCAACCATCTCATCCTCTGTTGTCTCCTTCTCCTCCTGCCTTCCATCTTTCCCAGCATCAGGGTCTTTTATAATGAGTTAGTTCTTCACATCGGGTGGCCAAAATATTGGAGTTTCACCTTCAACATCAGTCCTTCCAATGAATATTCAGGACTGATTTCCTTTAGGATGGACTGGTTTGATCTCCTTGTGGTCCAAGGGACTCTCAAGAGTCTTCTCCACACCACAATTCAAAAGCATCAATTCTTTGGCTCTCAGCTTTCTTCATGGTCTAGCTCTCACATCCATATATGACTACTGGAAATTCCATAGCTTTGACTATACAGACCTTTGTGGGCAAAGTAATGTCTCTGCTTTTTAATATGCTGTCTAGGTTGGGCATTCTATTCTTTTCCTCTATTTCTTTGTATTGATCACCTAGGAAGGCTTTCTTATCTCGCCTTGCTATTCTTTGGAACTCTGCATTCAGATGGATATACCTTTCCTTTTCTCCTTTGCCTTCTCTTCTTTTCTCTTTTCTTTCTTTCTTTTTTTTCCTTTGCTTTTCCTCTTTTCTCAGCTATTTGTAACGCCTCCTCAGACAAACATTTTGCATTTTTTCATTTCTTTTTCTTGAGGATGGTTTTGATTACTGCTTCCTATACAATGTTATGAACCTCCATCCATAGTTCTTCAGGCACTCTGTCTGTCAGATCTAACCTCTTGAATCTATTTGTTACTCCCATTGTAAAATCGTTAGGGACTTGATTTAGGTCATACCTGAATGGACTAGTGATTTTCCATACTTTCTTCAACTTAAGTCTGAATTTTGCAATAGGGACTTGAAGATCTGAGCCACAGTCAGCACCTGGTCTTGTTTTTTCTGACTGTATAGAGCTTCTCCATCTTCAGTTGCAAATAATATAATCAACCTGACTTTGGTATTGATCATCTGGTGATGTTCATGTGTAGAGCCTTCTCTTGTGTTGTTGGAATAGGGTATTTGCTATGATCAGTGCATTCTCTGGCAAAACTCTGTTAACCTTTGTCCTGCTTCATTTTTCACTCCAAAGCCAAACTTGCCTGTTACTCCAGGTATTTCTTGACTTCCTATTTTTGCATTTCAGTCCCCTATGATGAAAAGGACATCTGTTTTTTGGTGTTAGTTTTCTAGAAGGTCTTGTAGGTCATCATGGAACCATTCAACTTCAGCTTCTTCGGCATTAGTGGTTGGGGCATAGATTTGGAGTACTGAGATATTGAATGGTTTGCCTTGAAGACGAACAGTGATCATTCTGTCATTTTTGAGATTGCACCCTAGTAATGCATTCTGGATTATTTTGTTGACTATGAAGGATAATCCATTTCTTCTAAGGGATTGTTGCCCACAGTGGTAGATATAGTGGTCATCTGAATTGAATTCACCATTATGGTCCATTTTAGTTCACTGATTCCTAAAATGTTGATGTTCACTATTGCCATCTACTGTTTGACCATTTAAATTTATGTTGATTCATGGACCTAATGTTCTAAGTTCCTATGCAATATTGTTCTTTATAGCATTGGACTTACTTCATAACCAATCACATCCACACTTGGGCATTGTTTTCACTTTGGCTCCATCTGTTAATTCTTTCTGGAATTCTTTATTTACTTGTCTCCAGTAACATATTGAGCACCTACTGACCACAGGAGTTCATCTTTCAGTGCCATATCTATGATCCATGCCACGTAGGACCACCCAAGATGGACGCATCATGGTGGAGACAAAACATGGTCCTGTGGAGAAGGGAATGGCAATCCACTTCAGTATTCTTGTCTTGAGAACCCCAAGAACAGTATTAATAGTATGAATATAATTACCTTATCTTCCAGTAATTCCACGTCAGGGTATATTCCCAAAAGAATTGAGAGCAGAGTCTTCAAGAGATATTTGTATGGCTGCATTATTTATAATTCCCAAAAGGTGGAAACAACCCAATCTTCCATCAATGAATAATTGAATAAACAAACTGTAGTATGTCTATAATATTACACAGTCTTAAAAAGGAAGTTCTGACATGTGTTATAACATGGATAAGTTTGAAGACATTTTATTAAGACAAATAGTGTATGATTCCACTTATTTGAAATATCTAGAGTAGTCAAATTCATAAAGACAGAAAGAGAATGGAGGTTGACAGGGGACAGGAATGCAACATATGGGTAGTATTCGTTTCAAGATTTTAGAGCTTCAGTTTAAGAAGGTAAATAATTCTGTTTGGAGAGAGAAGGACAGTGTCATGGTTAACCAACATAGTGAATGTATTTAATACCACTGTATATTACACTTTAATGGTTAAAATGGAAACTTTTTGTCATTTATATTTTACTATAATTAGAAATTTTAAAAATGATAAAGATTCAGTTCATTTCTGTCACTCAGTCATCTTCGACTATTTGCGACCCCATGAATTCCAGGACGCCAGGCCTCCCTGTCCATCACCAACTCCTGAAGTCCAACCAAACCCATGATCACCGAGTCGATGATGCCATCCAACTATCTCATCTATTGTCATCCCCTCTTCTCCTGCCCTCAGTCTTCCTCAGCATCAGGGTCATTTCCAGTGAGTCAACTCTTTGCATCAGGTGGCCAAAGTGTTGAAGTTTCAGCTTCAACATCAGTCCTTCCAATGAACACTCAGGTATGATCTCCTTTAGGATGCACTTGCTGGATCTTCTTGCAGTCCAAGGGACTCTCAAGAGTCTCCTCCAACACCACAGTTCAAAAGCTTAAATTCTTCTGTTCTTAGCATTCTGTATAGTCCAACTTTCACATCTATGCATCAACGCTGGAAAAATCATAGCCTTGACTGGACAGACCTTTGTTGGCAAAGTAATGTCTCTGCTTTTCAATATGGTGTCTAGGTTGGTCATAACTTTCCTTCCAGGGAGTAAGCATCTTTTAAGTTCATGGCTGCAGTAACCATCTGCAGTGATTTTGGAGCCCAGAAAAATAAAGTCTCTCACTGTTTCCACTGTTTCCCCATTGATTTGCCATGAGGTGATGGGACCAGATGCCATGGTCTTAGTTTTCTGAATGTTGAGCTTTAAGACAACTTTTTCACACTCCTTTTTCACTTTCATCAAGAGGCTCTTTAGTTCTTCTTCACTTTCTGTCATAAGGGTGGTGTCATCTGCATATCTGAGGTTATTGACATTTCTCCCAGCAATATTGATTCCAGCTTGTGCTTCATCCAGCCCAGCATTTCTCATGATGTACTCTGAATATAAGTTAAATAAGTAGGGTGACAATCTACAGCCTTGACGTACTCCTTTTCTTATTTAGAACCAGTCTGTTGTTCCATTTCCAGTTCTAACTGTTGCTTCCTGACCTGCAGACAAGTTTCTCAAGAGGCAGGTAAGGTGGTCTGGTATTCCCACTTCTTTCAGAATTTCCCACAGTTTATTATGATCCACACAGTCAAAGACTTTGCCATAGTCAGTAAAGCAGAAATAGATGTTACTCTGGAACTCTCTTGCTTTTTTGATGATCCATCAGATACTGGCAATTTGATGTCTGGTTCCTCTGCCTTTTCTAAAACCAGCTTGAACATCTGGAAGTTCATGGTTCACACATTGCTGAAGTCTGGCTTGGAAAATTTTAAGCATTACTTTACTAGTGTGTGATGGGTGCAATTGTGTGGTAGTTTGAGCATTCTTTGGCATTGGCTTTCTTTGGGATTGGAATGAAAACTGACCTTTTTCAGTCCTTTGGCCACTGCTGAGTTTTCCAAATTTGCTGGCATATTGACAGCAGCAATTTCACAGCATCATCTTTCAGGATTTGAAATAGCTCAACTGGAATTCCATCACTTCCACTAGCTTTGATAGTAGTGATGCTTCCTAAGGCCCACTTGACTTCACATTCCAGGATGTCTGGCTCTAGGTGAGTGATTACACCAATATGATTATCTGGGTCTTGAAGATCTTTTTTGTACAATTCTCCTGTGTATTCTTGCCACCTCTTCTTAATATCTTCTGCTTCTGTTAGGTCCCTACCATCTCTGTCCTTTATTAAGCCCATATTTGCATGAAATGTTCCCTTGGTGTCTCTAGTTTTCTTGAAGAGATCTCTATTTTTCCCATTCTATTTTTTCCCTGTATTTCTTTGCATTGATCACTGAGGAAGGCTTTCTTATCTCTCCTTGCTATTCTTTGGAACTCTGCCTTCAAATGGGTATGTCTTTCCTTTTCTCCTTTGCTTTTCACTTCCCGTCTTTTCACAGCTATTTGTAAGGCCTCCTCAAACAGCCATTTTGCATTTTTGCATTTCTTTTCCTTCTGGATGGTCTTGATTCCTGTCTCCTGTACAATGTCACAAATTTCCATCCATAGTTCATCAGGCATTCTAACTATCAGATCTTGTCCTTTAAATCTATTTCTCACTTCCACTGTATAGTCATAAGGGATTTAATTTAGGTCATACCTGAATGGTTTAGTGGTTTTCCCTACTGTCTTCAATTTCAGTCTGAATTTGGCAATAAGAAGTTCATGATCTGAGCCACAGTTAGCTCCAGGTCTTGTTTTTGCTGACTTTATAGAGCTTCTCCAATTTTGGCTGCAAATAATATAATTAATCTGATTTCAGTGTTGACCATCTGGTGATGTATATGTGTAGAGTCTTTTCTTGTTTTGTTGGAAGAGGGTGTTTGCTATGACTAGTGCGTTCTCTTGGCAAAACTCTATTAGCCTTTGCCGTGCTTCATTCTGTACTCCAAGGCCAAATTTGCCTGTTACTTCATGTGTTACCTGACTTCCTACTTTTGCATTCCAGTCCCCTCTAAGGAAAAAGTCATCTTTTTTGTTTGTTAGTTCTGGAAGGTCTTGTAGGTCTTCATAGAACTGTTCAACTTCAGCTTCTTCAGCATTACTGGTTGGGGCATAGACTTGAATTACCATGATATTGAATGACTTGCCTTGGAAACAAACAGAGATCATTCTGTCACTTTTAAGATTGCATCCAAGTACTGCATTTCAGACTCTTTTGTTGACTACGATGGCTACTCCATTTCTTCTAAGGGATTCCTGCCCACAGTACCAGATATAATGGTTATCTGAGTTAAATTCACCCATTCCAGTACAGATAAACATTTACTGAATGTAAAATGTAAAAGAGAAAGTTCCTTTCTGGACTCTCAATCCTATTGCACTGATGTGTGTCTATTCTTATGCTAGTCACAGTTTTAACTGTTGTAGTTTTGTAATAATGTTAAAGTGTGGTTCCTTTAAGACTACTGTTAATTTTTAAAGATTTTTGTTGTTGTTGTTGTTCTGGTTTTGCTGAGTTTTCCATATGGATCTTAGCATCAAAAGGCAGGTAGCATTCTGACAGGAATTGTGTTAAATCAGTGGACCAATTTTAGGAGTACTGCCATCTTAATAGTATTAAGTCTTCCAATTATTGAATGTAGGATATCTTGTCAGTTATTTTTGTGAATTTTCAATAGTGATTTTTAGTTTTCAGGGTATAAATTTTGCATTTCTTTCATTAAATTTATTATTCTCCCCGCTCCAACTTTCCCAATGGAGAGTTTGGGAGACCATGTTAGAGCCTAAAAAAGGTAGAAGTCTAGGCTCTCCACTAAACATTTGCAGTTTGCTGGAGGAATTGAGCCACACTTTGTCTTTGATTTTGATTGGAATAGAATAGTTACTGTCTAAAAATTTTCTATCTTGATGCTCCTTTTATGATACTTTTGCTATAAAGAACAAATTTGGTATTTAGTGCTCTTTTTTTTTTTTGCTCTTATTCATGTTTTGGGGTTGTAATCTTCTGTTTTAGTTAGGTATATATGAGGCAAAAAGAAAACCCAGAAGATTTGTTATCATATTGTTCCTCTAGTCCTGAGGTTCTCAGCCTGGCTTCCTTTGTCTCTCCACTTTCAGAATCTTCTTAAGTTTGTTTTATATATGTTCAAAGGTTTCAGCTGCACTTATCAGAAAAAATATGAAAAATTAGATCTACTCCATCTTCCTAGAAGTGGAATATCACTAATCAAAACTTAAAATATAGTTGTTCAACCAGGCATACATCCATTTGGAATTAGTGCTACCCATTCCATATTTAATCATTCTAATGCATTAGTGTGTTCATACTATCACTTAACAAAGGATTTTTGAGCATCTCTTTGTCCTAAGAACTAATATACAAGACCTCATGTTTGTCCTCAAGGACTTTAGAATCTAGTGAGGGGAGAAGTCTGCATGATAGACAACATAGGAGATTCTGTTAACATCTAGCTGGTATCTAATATGGTATCCCTTTAGATTCCCCTTAACTATCTCAGTCTACCAGCATAGTAAACCTTTTAACAAAGGTCAGTTCAGTTCAATTCAGTCGCTCAGTGATGTCCAACTCTTTGCAACTCCATGGACTGCAATATGCCAGGCTTTCTTGTCCATCACCAACTCCGTGAGCCTGCTCAAACTCATATCGATTGAATCAGTGACGTCATCCAACCATCTCACGCTCTGTTGCCCCCTTCTCCTCCTGCCTTCAATCTTGCCCAGTCTTTTCCAATAAGTCAGTTCAGGTATTTAACAAAGGTAAATAAATGAATTAGCTTAAGAAAATTTATTTCTGTTAAACCAAGTGTACACTTTGTATTTACTTATATTTTGATAAATGCTCATAAAGTTATCTTCTTATTAATATAAAATTGGGAGGTGATCAATGCCAAGATGCCTCTAGTCTATAACTGGATTTACATTTCTCACACTTCTGGGGAAAATTAATTAGAATATTTTTGAATGAGAGAAGTATTTGGATATTTGTTTGTTGAATAACTCTCTTATACTTACAATTTCTCACATATTAATTACAGTGCTTCCATGACTACATCTGAAATTTGTTCCATTTCCCTTGAATAAATTCACGTGGCCTGGAAGTTTAAAATATTCAAAGAACATTAATGTGTTTTTACTATTCTTTGCCATTTACTGGCCCTCATCTTATTCTTACCCATATTTATTCAATGGATTCCAACAGAAAGGTATTTCTTTTTTTATAAAGGTTGGGCACAAAATAGCATCCACTCATTATATTTCTCTTTGTCATCAGTTAATAGCATGTCTCTAGCAGTGGCCCTCTCTTGTACAGGTATTTATCCTTACATCTAACACAGTAATCAAAGCCCTTTAATGTCATTCCTCAACAATTTTATAGGTCTCAGCATATTTTATGTTTAACTTCTCTAAGCATATTCTTATAGAATATGTTGTATTTTTCCTTGATTGTGTGTATTTTCTTCTAAATTTGTACATGCATCTGAAAAAAATATGAATCCATCAAAGATTTCCCAGTGCAGCTACATAGTTTTCTTTAGATGCCTCTGATGTTCAAAAAATATATATTTTTTAATGTCTTATCCTTCTTGAGTTCTTTTCTGGCTTAGAGTCTCTGTCTTCACATCTGGCCTGTAGAAATCTTATTTTTAAATTCAAGAATAACTGAATATCCAGACCTCCTTTCCCTTGGCTTTCTTCCCCCTTTCAGTGCTTTTTGTGGGTTGGTATGTTTCAGTAAAATAGATAAACACTTTTTTTCTAGAGTAATATTGCCAAATGCCTACTCAAACAAATAAACACTTTCCTCCCAACTCATCACCTTGGAAGGACAAAAAGTTCATATGGTAACCTGTGAATGTGTGGATGTGTACATGTAGTCTCTGTCTCCCCCATTTATATTAATATAAAATATCTAAAGCAGATGTTTCTATTCCCATGCTTTGTCTTTACATCAAAAAAAAATAAGATTTTCCCTTGAAGTATTTATGCTGACATTAACCAATACTTGGCCAAAAAAAGTATCATGTGAGGTTAGAATAAAAAACATCAGAGAGCAATTGTAGAAGCATTTTATATTTTACTGTCATTACCATAAGCTATTATATAAAAGCTAAAATACAACCCATCACTTACACACCACACACACAAATCTATTCAACACTCCAAAAAAAAAACCTTCGCATAATCACCCAGTGTTGCCTGTCTCGAACTTTTTCCATTCCAAAACCCTACTTTATACAAAATCACATAATTCTGCTACCATAAGGCATATAAGACAAATAAAATCTGGAGTAGCTATTTGTAATAGTTATATATAACTATGAATATTATGCTCTTCATTAAAGATGTAGGATGCATGTAAAAAGCACACTTAATATCTCCAATACCTTTTTTTCCCTCATGAAAGTTAAGACTAGCTTTTTCTAGTAGTCTTTTTTCAGCTTTAAGGGATTATTGACAAATAAAAATTGTATATATTTAGGTATACACTATGATTGTCTTTAGGTATACAAGGTGATGATTTAATACAGATAAAAGTGATTTATACATTACCATTACAGTATTACAGTATTCTGAATTTGACTATATATTTAGCTTTTCCAATGAGTTTTATACTTCCATATATATTTATGCTGTTACTTAGTATCCTTTTAATTGAATCTCCCTTTACCACTTCTAATAAAGCAGGTCCAGAGGAAAGAACTCTAGCTTTTCTTTGAGAATGTCTTTATCTCTCCATTTCTGAAAGTCAGCTTTACCAAATAGTACAGAACTCTTAGTTGTTTGTTTGCTTGTTTCCTTTGAGCACTTTTAATATACCATCCCATTGTCTTCTGGCCTTCAAGATCCTGGCTGAGAAATCTGCCGATAGCTTTATGGAGCAAGGAGGAAGGGTTATTTGTATGTAATGAATTTCCTTTCTCTTGCTGCTTTCAAAATTCTGGCTTTGACTTTTGATAATTTGATTTAAATGTGCCTCAGAGTAACTTTCTTTGCGTTGATCTTGCTTAGGGGTAGTTTTGCTTCATATATCTGGAGTTCCATATCCCTCTTAAGACTTAGGAAGTTTTCAGCAATTATTTCTTTAGCAGGCTTTCTGCCCCTTTCTCTCTCTCTTCTCCTTCAGGAATCTCATAATGCATATATTCATTTTCTTGATGGTGTACCATAAGTCCCAAGTTTCTTCACTCTTTTTTTATTCTTTTAGCATTTTGTTCCTCTAACTGGCTAACTGTGAAAGGCTTTGAATTTTCTTTATGGTTGAGTCTTCTTCTGAAGCTTTCAATTGAATTTTTCAATTTTATCACTGCATTCTTCAGCTCTAGGATTTTTGTTTGGGTTTTTACAGTTTTTACTTCTTTATTAAATTTCTCATTTTGTTCATGCACTGCTTGACTGATTTTGTTGATTGCTTGATTGTGTATCTGTGTTCTCTCACATCTCAGTGAGCCTCTTTAAGAAGATTGTTTTGAATTCTTTGCCAGGCTCTTGAATCTCCTTTTCTTTGGGATCAGTTACTAAAGTTGCATTACTTTCCTCTGGTGGCGTCACATGTATCTGTTCCTATATGATCTGTGTAGCCTCCTCTTGATGTCTATGCATTTTAAGAAGCAAATACCTCTTTTGGGTTTCACAGACTATTTTAGGCAAGTAAAAGACCTTATCCTGTCAGGTCCCCAGGCTAATGGCCTTGTATCTAGAAATGCTGTCTAGGAGCTTTGGAGCTGGATGAAACGGCTACTGCTAGGTCTGGAGTAGGTCTGTTTCAGGCCTGTCACTAGGGGCTCAATCACTTGTAGACTTTGTTTGGTTCCTGGACAGATGAGACTCCCTTCAGAATCTACAGGGCTGCCCCTGGAACAAGGGTCTGCTTCAGGGTCCACAGATGGTGGGCCTTTTTTTTATCAGGTACATGGCTGGGTATGTCTTCCCCTGAATTCCTGTGAGTCCTCTTGACAGGTCCCTGGGTGGGTCCACTGGTTGGTATGAGACTGCAGCTAATAGGGGCTAAAACTGAGTTACTCTCCAATACTTTTTTATTAGATGAAAATAAAAGTAAATATCTACATCAGTTGATACCTTGGTGTCAATGTCTCCTGGATTTTTCTTAAGTTTAAATAGCCATGTATTTTAAATTGACCACAGAAAGCAATGCAGTACCAGATCACAAACTGGTCATTCAGTGTAAGGGATACCATTGTGGTTGTTGAAATAACAAATGGCCTTACCTAAATGTCCCTCTATTTTCAAAATAGTGTCAATTCATTATTATTATCATCATCCTGAAATTGGTGTTTGCAATACAGGCAGATTGTTGAGCTCTCAGCCTGCTATAGAACATTATATTTTATTAGGCTCATTAAAAAATAGGAAATTTTACCATGCTACTCATTAGGAACATAAAGATAACATCTTGAATCCCAAATTCCAAGCACATTACTAAAGATGTATCTTTTGATGACAGAGAATTCATGGTATAGATTTATTTGAAGAATTACATTTTACATATTTTACATATGTTGTCAATAACGGTGAAAAATATGAACCCATTAAAATTAGTTTTTCTTTTATTTGCTGATATGTTGTCTAAATGCTATTCTCTGTGCTCATACTTCAAAAATTATACAGCAACACTTAGGTACTTTTATTCTATGACAAAAATGCTTAAGAAATTGTATGAAATATTGACCTCCACTGTTGAATTCAACTTATATCCTGCTTGAAATCTGTTGTTAATATATGAAGAGAATGATAATACAAACTTTTAGCTAGAAGCTAAATTTGTTTTTTGGTCAGATATAGATGAAATGTAGGTACCTCTCTGGTAAAACAAATGAGATGATATCTTAACAGAGTGGAATGTGGAGAAGCTGAGGAAACCAAAGATAAGAGCAAATTTAATCTGTATTAAGATTTTGCTTCAAATTCTTTCCATTCTAAACAGAGTAGGTAGATGTGCTGGAGAGAGATTAAAAAAAATTCCTTGGCTATAACCTATGGTTAAAGCTTTAAAAAATATAACAACTTTACATAGCATGTCATCTAAGATTTGATAGTTTAGACAATTTTTGACCCATTTTTGAAAACAAGAGCAAAATTGCAATAGAAGGTTTCTATTGAACATAAAATGGTAAATTTTAGTTAAAAATGTACCCATATTCAAGAGTAAAATATGAGATTAGCTATTTAACTGACTTGATAATGTCTTTTAATATAATGAAAAATTGGCAACTCCATATCATCTTTTATCACCCCTTTATTTTTTTAAATTAATTGATTTATTTTAATTAGAGGCTAAATATTTTACAATATTGTAGTGGTTTTTGTCATACATTGGCATGAATGAATCAGCCATGGGTATACATGAGTCTCCCATCCTGAACCCCCTCCCACCTCCCTCCCCATTCCATTCCTCAGGGTCATCCCAGTGCACCAGCCCTGAGCACCCTGTCTCATGCATTGAACCTGGACTGGCAATCTATTTCACATATGATAATATACATGTTTCAATGCTATTCTCTCAAATCATCCCACTCTCACTTTCTCCCACAAAGTCCGACAGTCTGTTCTTTACACGTGTGTCTCTTTTGCTGTCTCACATATAGGGTCATCATTACCATCTTTCTAAATTCCATATATATGTATTAATATACTGTATTGATGTTTTTCTTTCTGACTTACATCACTCTGTATAATAGGCTCCAGTTTCATTCACCTCATTAGAACTGATTCAAATGCATTCTATTTAATAGCTGAGTAATATTCCATTGTGTATATGTATCACAGCTTTCTTATCCATTCTTCTGCTTCCACGTCCTAGCTATTGTAAACAGTGCTGTGATGAACACTGGGATACAAGTCTCTTTCAATTCTGGCTTCCTTGGTGTCTATGCCCAGCAGTGGGATTGCTGGGTCATATGGCAGTTCTATTTCCAGTTTTTAAGGAATCTCTACACTGTTTTCCATAGTGACTGTGCTAGTTTGCATTCCCACCAACAGTGTAAGAGGGTTCCCTTTTCTCCGCATCCTCTCCAGCATTTATTGTTTGTAGACTTTCTGATAGCAGCCTTCCTGACTGACGTGAGATGGTATCTAATTGTGGTTTTGATTTGCATTTCTCTGATAATGAGTAATGTTGAGCATCTTTTCATGTGTTTGTTAACCATCTAATATGTCTTCTTTGGAGAAATGTCTGTTTAGTTCCTTGGCCCATTTTTTTTATTGGGTCATTTATTTTTCTGAAATTGAGGTGCAGGAGCTGCTTTTATATTTTGGAGATTAATTCTTTGTCACTTGCTTTGTTTGCTATTATTTTCTCCCATTCTTAAGGCTGCCTTTTCACCTTGCTTATAGTTTTCTTCATTGTGCATAAGCTTTCAAGTTTAATTAGGCCCCATTTGTTTATTTTTGCTTTTATTTCCATTACTCTGAAAGTGGGTCACAGAGGATCTTGCTGTGACTTATGTTGGAGAGTGTTTTGCCTATGTTTTCCTCTAGGAGTTTTATAGTTTCTGGTCTTATGATTAGATCTTTGATCCATTTTGAGTTTATTTTTGTGTATGGTATTAGAAAGTGTTCTAGTTTCATTCTTTTACAAGTGGCTGTCCAGTTTTCCCAGCACCACTTGTTAAAGAGGTTGTCTTTTCTCCATTGTATATTCTTGCCTCCTTTGTCAAAGATAAGGTGTCCATAGATGCGTGGATTTATCTCTGGGCTTTCTATTCTGTTCCATTGATCTATATTTCTGTCTTTGTTTCAGTGCCATACTGTCCTGATGACTGTAGCTTTGTAGTATAATCTAAAGTCAGGTAGGTTGATTCCTCCAGTTCCATTTTTCTTTCTCAAGATTGCTTTGGCTATTCGAGGTTTTTTGTATTTCCATACAAATTGTGAAATTATTTGTTCTAGTTCTCTGAAAAAGACCTCTGGTAGCTTGATAGGGATTCCATTGAATCCATAGATTATTTTGAGTATTACATTCTTTTTCACTATGTTGATTCTTCTAATCCATGAACATGGTATATTTCTCCATCTATTTGTATCATCTCGCATTTCTTTCACCAGTGTTTTATAGTTTTCTGTATATAGGTCTTTTGTTTCTTTAGATAAATTTATTCCTAAGTATTTTATTGTTTTCATTGCAATGGTGAATGGAATTGTTTTCTTAATTTCTCTTTCTGTTTTCTCATTGTTAATGTATAGGGATGCAAGAGATTTCTGTGTGTTAATTTTATATCCTGCAACTTTAGTATATTCATTGATTAGCTCTAGTAATTTTCTTTTGAAGTCTTTAGGATTTTCTATATAGAGGATATGCCATCTGCAAACAGTGAGAGTTTTACTTCTTTTTTTCCAATCTGGATTACTTTTACTCCTTTTTCTTTTCTGTTTGCTGTGGCTAAAACTTCCCAAATTCTGTTGAATACTAGTGGTGAGAGTGGGCACCCTTGTCTTGTTCCTGACTTTAGGGGAAATGCTTTCAATTTTTCACCATTGAGGATAATGTTTGTTGTGGGTTTATCATATTTTTCTTTTATTATGTTGAGTTATGTTCCTTCTATGCCTCCTTTCTGGAGGGTTTTTTTTGTCATAAATGGATGTTGAATTTTGTCAAAGGCTTTCTCTGCATCTATTGAAATAATCATTAGGTTTTTATCTTTCCATTTATTAATGTGCTGTATCATATTGATTGATTTGTGAATATTAAAGAATCCTTGCATTCCTCTGATAAAGTCCACTTGGTCATGATGTATGATCTTTTTAATATGTTGTTGGATTCTTTTTGCTAGAATTTTGTTAAGGATTTTTACATTTATGTTCATCAGTGATGTTGACCTGTAGTTTTCTTTTTTTGTGGCATCTTTGTGTGGTTTTGGTATTAGGGTGATCGTGGCCTCATAGAATGAGTTTGGAAGTTTACTTTCCTCTGCAATTTTCTGGAAGAGTTTGAGTAGCATAGGTGTTAGATTTTCTCTAAATTTTTGGTAGAATTCAGCTGTGAAGCCTTCTGGTCCTGGGCTTTTGTTTGTTGGAAGGTTTCTGATTACAGTTTCAATTTTGCGCTTGTGATGAGTCTGTTAAGATTTTCTGTTTCTTCCTGGTTCAGTTTTGGAACATTATACTTTTCTAAGAATTTGTCTGTTTCTTCCAAGTTGTCCATTTTATTGGCATATTGTTGCTGATAGTTGTCTCTTATAATCCTTTGTATTTCTGTGTTGTCTGTTGTGATTTGCCCATTTTCATTTCTAATTTTGTTGATTTGGTGCTTTGCCCTTTTTTCTTTTTCTTTTTAATTTTCTTTACTTGATTGTGTTGGTTTTGCCATACAGTTACATGAAACCGCCATGGATCTACACATGCTCCCCCTCCAGAAGCCCCCTCCCTCCCCCCTCCGGACTCCCTCCCCCTGGGAAATCCCGGTGCACCAGCCCCGAACATCAACCCTGGGCTGGCGATTGATTTCACATATGGTAATTAACATGTTTCAATGTCATTCTCCCATATCATCCCACCCTTGCCCTCTTCCACAGTGTCCATGTGTCCGTTCTATACATCTGCGTTCCTTTTGCTGTCTCGCATGCAGGGTTCTCATTACCATCTTTCTAAATTCCATATATATGCGTTAGTATACTGTATTGTTGTTTTTCCTTCTGGCTTACTTCACTCTGGATAATAGGCTCCCTTTTTTTTCTTTGATGAGTCTGGCTAATGGATTGTCTATTTTGTTTATCTTCTCAAAGAACCAGCTTTTAGCTTTGTTGATTTTGACAGTAGTCTCCTTTGTTTCTTTTTCATTTTTTCTGCCCTAATTTTTATGATTTGTTTCCTTCTACTAACCTGGGGTTCCTCATTTCTTTTTCTAGTTGCTTTAGGTGTAGAGTTAGGTTATTTATTTGATTTTTCTCCTGTTTCTTGAGGTAAGCTTGTATTGCTATGAACCTTCCTCTTAGTACTGCTTTTATTGAATCCCATAGGTTTTGGGTTGTCATCTTTCCATTTTCATTTGTTTCTATGCATATTTTAATTTTGTTTTTTATTTATTCTGTGATTTGTTGGTTATGCAGAAGCATGTTGTTTAGCCTCTATATGTTTGTATTTTTAATAGGTTTTTTCCTGTAGTTGACATCTAATCTTAATGCATTGTGATCAGAAAAGATGTTTGGAATGATTTCAGTCTTCTTGAATTTACCAAGGCTAGATTTATGGACCAGGATATAATCTATCCAGGAGAAGCTTACGTGTGCACTTGACAAAAAGGTCAAATTCATTGTTTTTGGGTGAAATGTCCTATAGATATCAATTAGGTCTAACTGGTCCATTGTATCATTTAAAGTTTATTTTTCCTTGCTAATTTTCTGTTTAGTTGATCTACCCATAGGTGTTATCACCCCTCTCTTAAGCTAACACCATAATGGTGCACCCAAAGTGTTACTGAACTTTTTTGCACCGAGGAATTGATGCTTTTGATCTGTGGTGTCGGAGAAGTCTCTTGAGAGTCCATTGGAATGCAAGGTGATCCAACCAGTCCATCGTAAAGATCAGTCCTAGGTGTTCATTGGAAGGACTGATGTTGAAGCTGAAACTCCAATACTTTGGCCACCTGATGCAAAGAGCTTACTGATTTGAAAAGACCCTGATGCTGAGAACGATTGAGGGCAGGAGAAGAAGGTGACAACAGAGGATGAAATGGTTGGAAGACATCCCTGACTTGATGGACATGGGTTTGGGTGTACTCCAGGAGTTGGTGATGGACAGGGAGGCCTGGTGTGCTGTGGTTCATGGGGTCTCACAGAGTCAGACATGACTGAGCGACTGAACTGAATGGAACTGAATTTCTGTCATCTGAGTAATTTTTTGTCCTAGAAATCAATTGACTAGTTTACACCTAGATTTCTCTTCTGCTTTGGTCTTTAACATAGTCCACTCAGTTTTTTTGAGCACATAGTTAAAATGCTACCATACTCACCATATTCAGTTTTGTACATTTCCATATGTAAAAACATGTTTCCCCTTCAAAATGAAGGCAGGAAATATATCTAGTTTATCTTTTCATTCTCATTCTCTTTTATGTGCATGATGAATAAATAACCATTTTATGTCTGATTGCCTAAATTTCCTGTTTGTTATTTATCTTTTTCCCTCTTTCTTCCACTTTCTTTTAGTAAAAACTCTTATGAGTTATACCACAGGAAGTCTCCTCAGAATTCACATCTTAAAAAACCACACTGTTTAGATTTTCTTTTGTTGTTGTTGTTGTTGTTTTATTTTTTATTTTTATTTTTTCTCCCTTTTATTGTTTTTGCCATACAATGCCATGATATCACCATGGGTTTACATATGCTCCCCCTCCAGAAACCCCTCCCTCCCCCCTCCCTCCTATCTCCCCCCCGGGAAATCTCGGTGCACCAGATTTTCTTATCTCAGAGCTTAAAATTCTGTTTTGAAAATAGAAAAATAACTGAACAAGAAATTTGAAAAAAAAAAACCTGCTGTGAAATTTGAATATGAATAGTGAAAGTGGGTCAGTATAATTTAGTAAGACTGCAAAATGAATTCCCCAAATGTAATCATGTTTAAAAAACAGTTAGTGGTAGAGTGTGTTTTATAGTAAAATGTCAGAAAGAAAGAAAAAGAATAAAAGCTCTGTCAGGTAACTTTTGTTTAGTGTTATCAAAGAAGATCTAAGAGTTTCGGTGTTAGGAAAAAGAACAGAGAAGTTAAAGAAGAAAAGGGAATAAATAAAATGACTTACAGGGAAATTACAGTAATCTTTTACAAAACTCACAATTAATGGATTTAATTGCTAATATGTATTTGATTAAAGTATCACAAAGTATATTTAATCTTAAATTTTAAGATTAAACATAAGAAATAGATGATGAGATTTTCAAAGATTATATATATGGATAGCTTGATCAAAATAGAACCATGAGCTTATGTCTATTGCTGATTCTCCTTAAGAATTCAATTAAAATCACTGAAAAGTACTTAAAGAGAATTATCTATAGCACCATAGAAAGAAAGAGAATATAAATATAATGAGCAAAATAGAAATTTCTCCCTTGGAATTTATTTTGCTCTCTGAGTTTTTAAGACATGTTTTTAAAAAAGAACCAATAGGCCCAAAATGGAATCACTTGCCCTATTGACAGCAAATTAAGACTTTGTATCTCACATAACTGCAGCTGCAGCCTCTCCCAGGAATGTGATCTTTAACTAATCTGGAATTGTCTGATCAGCATTAATGAGGTAATCTACAAGATATATCCAACTCCCACCCCACCCCCTCTCTTTCCCCCAAAGAAATGTGACCTTGCCTGAAATAATCCACTCTTTGTAGAAACCTCCTTTTTCCATCCCCTCTGCCTATACAGACTTTCCATTTTGTATAGCTCTAAGGAGCTGCTTTCTACTTAGTAGACGGGATGCTGCCCAACTGAAGAATTGCTAAATAAAGCCAATTAGATTTTCAAGTTTACTCAGTTTAAATTTGTTTTTTTAACAGATGAAAACATTCTTCCAAAATTTAATGTGTGTTCAGTCATATTTAGAACAAAATAGGCATGAAAAAGCTGACTGGGAACTCATTATATGAGGGTGGGCTTTGTGACTGGTGGATCTTCCAATGAGTGATTGAGTGGGGACTTACGATTACTCAGGTTTCAGTATTTGGAATTTTCTTGAAGGCTAGTCAGATTTCTCAAAGGAATAGTCTAACTAGCTACTGTGATTGTTGTTGTTCAGTCATTCAGTCATGTCTGACTCTTTGCTACCCCATGGACTGCAGCACACCAGGCTTCCCTGTCAATCACCAACTCCCAGAGCTTGCTCAAACTCATGTTCATCAAGTCGGTGATGCCATCCAAAGATTTTGTCCTCTGTCATCCCCTTCTCCTCCTACCTTCAAACTTTCTCAGCATCAGGGTCTTTTCCAATGAGTCAGTTCTTCACATCAGGTGGCCAAAGTATTGGAGCTTCAGCTTCAGCATCAGTCCTTTCAATGAATATTCAGAGTTGATTTCCATTAAGACTGGCTGATTTGATCTCCTTGCTTTCCAAGGGAAAGTTACTCTGATAGGTGTGAGTTATATTCATTGGACTTCCAATATTTAGGGAATAAGTTGGGAGGGAGGTGTTAGAATTAATTATGTAGAATTTAGTAACATGATCTCTCTTGACTAAGGTGCCATTCCTGTCCTCTGCTGTGCCTGGTGTTTTCCAGGACAAAGCCTCAAGTGTTCAATTTTATCTGACACTAAAACTCTCATCACACCTATTCACCCTTAAGTGCTAGCATCGGAGGGAGATCTTGAGTTTAAGCATTCTTTTTGCAGATTTTAACTACTTCTGTTTTTAGCCCCATTTTCCTCCTGCCTTCAAAGTTACCTGATGCCTCCAATTCTTGGATTTCCTGAGGTTACAGGGTGTAAATCGGTTCTTTCATGTTGTGTACCCCCAACACTCCCACTTTTGCAGGCACTCAGAGTAGAGAAAAATGGAAACATAAGTTAATTACTACTTCTCAATCCACTTTCCACCTTCTAAAACTATTTTGGAATTTTTGTCTACTTTCATCATCTCCCCTTTTGTCCCTGTGACTTTATAACTTTTAAAAAAACTTCTTCACTATTATTGAGTTAGGTCATCAGAAGGGGAGAAGAGATAAAGACATATTCATAGCTATATTTACCAAGAAATCTCAGAACTACATTTTAAACAAAGAACTTCTGACATGAGTAATTAATCTAATGGAGAAGCAGAATGGAGCCTGACATAATTTGAAAAAACAAGTAAAAGGAATACCTGATTCTAGGATTTTCCCTCAGGATAAAGCCCAGTTTAAAAAAGTGTGAAATTACAGTTCTGACTCAAGAGATTGCCAGGATGGATGATGGGCTCAGTGAAGCAAGGAATTTCTCTAGGAAGGAAAAGGAAATATCTATACTCAGACAACCTATGTATAGACTGCATGCACCTAAATGTTCAAGCCATCTCTCTCTATCACCTGAGAGAGACATCTTAATCAAATCCTATATTCTTCAACAGTTGATCCAAGGTTCACATTTAAGCTAAGTTGAAATTTCTATTTAGAGTCTCAATTCTATGTATGAAGAAATCACCAAATTTTAAAAAGTAATCTTCAGGCAATAAAATTAATTGGGAAAATAGAATATAAGTTTAGAGGAGAATAACCAAGTGTGATTAATTTTATAGGAAATAATATTCCTCAAAAAGAACAAACTTCCCAGTTAAGGAAATCCAGTTCTTAAAAGTGATAAGCTAAAATGTTTCATGAATAAAACAAATGAATGAACATGAAAACACATCAAAACTTTGGAATGGTTTTAAAGCAGTACTTAGGCAAACATCTGTAGGACTAAATACCTATATTAGAAAAGAAATCCCCTTCCAGAACCCCCCTCCTACCTCCCTCCCGATTCCACCCCTCTGGGTCATCCCATGCATCAGCCCTGAGCACTCATTCATGTCAATGTATGGCAAAACCAACACAATAATGTAAAGAAAAAAATAATAAAAAAAATAAAAACAAAGAAAAGAAGTCTCAAAATAATTAATTTCAGCTTCCAATAAAATAAACAAGAAAAGTAAGAGCAACTTAGAGTAAGCAGAAGAAAGGAAATAAAGAACAGAGCAAAAAATAATGAAAGACAAAAAAAGTAAAGTTTTGTTTTTTAAAGAAACAAAATTGACACACAAACTTATAGCCGGATTTATGAGAGAAAAAAGACAGCAACTTTTACAATCAGAAATGAAAAAAGGAGCATCAGTAAAAATTCTAAAGGTATTAAAAGGGTAATTGGAGTAGGAAATGGTAACCCACTCCAGAATTCTTGCCTGGAAAATTTCATGGACAGAGGAGACTGGCAAGCTAAATTCAAAGGGGTTGCAAAGGGTCAGACACGACTGAGTGACTGAGCACAGCACGAAAGAATGGTAGGGGAAATTTATGTCACTAAATTTGAAAATTTAAGTTAGATGGGAAAATTCATTGAAAAATGGAAACCACCAAAACCCACTCAAGAATAGATAACCTAAATAGTCTAATAAATTTTTAAAATTGAATTTGTAACTAAAAACCTTACTGAAAACACTAGGATTAGATCATTTCACTGATGAATTTTATTAAAAACTTAAGGAAGAAATAATATTGATTTTATAAAAATTCTCCCAGAAATTTGAAAAGTAGGAAATACTTGCCCAACAATTCCATGTAGCCAATGTCACCTTGCTATTCAAAACAGATAGATTATAAGAAAACTACCAACCAATATCCTTCAGGAACATAGTTGCAAAAATTTTAAACAAATTTTAGTAAATCAAATCAATAATATTTAAAAAGGATGATACTTTATAACAAAATTGGGTTTATCTTAGGCTAACATTAATCAATTAATGTAATATATCATGTTATAAAATTGTACAAGAAAAGCCATATGATCATTTCAATGGGTGCAGTAAAATGATTTGGTAAAATTCACTATCCATTTCTGTTATAAATTCTCAGAAAATTAGCAATAAAAGGGAACTTCTTCAGGTTGATAAAAAACATCTATGAAAACTTTTGAGTTAATATTACCCTTAATTGGAAATGATGGAATATTTTCACTCTAATATCAGGATCAAGACATGCATGTCTACTCTCACTACTTCTCAAAATTATACTAGAGGTTCTAGTTAGGGAAGCTGAGAAAAAAATTGAAGGCATCAGTTTGGAAAGAAAGAAACCTGTTTCTATTTGTCATCAACATGACTATGTATGTAGAAGTTTTAATGGACTCTACAAAAAGCTACTAGAACTAATATATGAGTTTACCAATGTAGCAGAATATACTACAGATAAGTAGAAAGCAATTGCATTTCAATATACTAGCAACAAACATTAGAAAATTCAAATACTTTTAAAGTACTACTTACAAGATTGTCAAAAAATAATAGATGCTTAGTGATATCTCTGGGATAAAAAAAGGTATGCAGGATACCTCAAGTGAAAAACTACAAAATATTGCTGAAAGGAATTTTAAAAGATCTAAATAAGTGGAGGTATATTCACTGCTCATCGGACAGAAGGTTCAGTATTATAATGTAAATTTCCCCAAATTAATCTTTAAGTTCAACCCTCTATCAAAATACCAGTAGGAATTATTTGTAGGAACTGACAAGCTGATTCTAAACATTTGTATGGAAATGCAAATAATTTAGAACAGTCAAAACAACTTTGCAAAAGAACAAAGCTGGAGGGCTCACACTTTTTAAATTTAAAACTTATAAAATCTATTGCAATTAAAATGTTGTGGTGTTGGCTTCATAATAGATAAGTGTGACAGAATATAATCCAGCAAAGTATCCAAACATATATGGACTAATGATTTTTGACAATGGTGCAAAGTCAATTCATGAAGAAAGGATAGTCCTTTCAACAACTGGACACTCACCATGAAAAAAAAATTTGAGTCATACATTATACCACATACAATAATTACTTGAAAATGTACCATAGACCAAATGTACAACCACAAAATATAATTTCTAGAATCAAACAAACAAAATCTTTGTATTCTTGGGTTAGAAAATGGTTTGTAATATGAATCCTAAAACCATTCACAAAAGATAAAATGATAAATTGTGGATTTCATGAAAATTTAAAACTTAATGTTCTGTTAGATATTATGCTAAGAGTATGTAATGACAAGCCATAGACTGGAAGAAAATATTTGCAAAGCACATATCTGATAAAGGACTTAAGTCTAGAATATATAAAAACCCCCTCAGAGCTCAATACTAAGAAAACAACCTAATGGAAAAAATGGGCAAAAATATTTGAACAGATACTTCAATAAAGAAGATGTCTGTATAGTACATAAGGACATGAAAATTTGCGAAACATCATTAGAAGGAGAGCACTGGAATTCTCATACACTGCTGGCAGGAAAGTAAAATATCACAGGAACTTTGGAAAACAGTTTGGCACTTTTTTAAAAAAGTTAAATATATGTCTACCATATGATCCACCCATTCCACTTCTAGGTATTTACTCAAGGGAAATTACAATATACATTCATACAAAGACTTGTATATCAGTGTTACTAGCAGCTTTATTTGTAGTAGCTTCAAACCTGGAAACAAACCAAATTATTAATTAACAGGAAAAAAGATCAAGAAATTGTCACATATTTGTACAAAGAAATGCTACTCAGAAATAAAATGGATGAGCTATTGATGCACACAGCTATATTGATGAATCTCAAAATATTTATGTTGAGTGGAAACAACCAGATAAAAATGGTACATACCATATGAGTTCATTTATATAAAATTCTAGAAATCCAAAGTACTCTACAGTGACAGAAAGTAAATCAGAGGATGCTTGAGAACATGAGGAAGGAATTACCAACATGTATGAGAGAACTATTGTGGGTGATGAATAGTTTATATGGATATAGATCTCTTTATTGTTGTGATGGTTTCATAAGTATATACATATGTCAAAACTTCTTAAATTGTATACTTTAAATATGTGCATTTCCTTTCATGCCAGAAGATTCAGGCACATGTTGCCTCTTTCTTAATTAGTAAGAAAGAGAGTCTGCTTCTCATATAGCTTGAACATACATCTCAGAATTTAGACTTACTTGCCCTGATGGGCATGGCTAATATCTTGCTCTTATTCTTAAACAAATCACACGAGTTTGTGAGTAGTATATATGGCTTATAACAATTAAAGCCTAACCCCAGAGCATGAAATGAAGTTCTAAATGATATGGTTGGAAAATTCTGGCTGGTAAGATTGGAGAAGAGAGTAATAAATCCTAGGGAGACCACCAAAAGTGTAATTTACAGATTTTAAATGATTGAGGATATTTTAAAATCTCGAAATTTCTCATTAAATTCCTCTCAAAAGCTATATATTTCAATCAGGTCAACAAATATTTTTGGGTCTCTTGCTCATTTGTCAGGCAATGTGATAGACTTTAGGATATAGCAATGATAATAGCAAGACAACATCCCTGCCTTCATGAAGATCACATTCTGGTGTGAGAGACAGATCATGATAAAGCACACAAATTTATCATTTTAAGCAGCAATCTTTTTTTAATAAAATGAAACATGAAAAGTGGAAATAGTTATAGGGATATTTTAACTTTTATTATGAATATTTCTTGCATACAAAGTTATAAATAGAAATATACAGTTATAAATATGCACAATCATATAAAAATTAATATTTTCATATCCACCAAGTTTCAATAATAGAAAATTACCAATACATTTGAAACTCACATTTTCACTTCTACCACATACCATATCTTGTTTAGAGAGGGTTACTGCACATAGGAATGAAAAGAAAGTCTCTATGAGGCCCCTCTATATTTTAAGTAGAGACCTAAATGAAGGAATGAACTGAGCTATAGGATAATGTTGGGGAACAGTATTCTAGGCATATAAAATGCAAAAGTCATTAAATATAAATGAACTCTGTTGTTTGAGGAAGGGCAGGAAGAGCACTGTGGCCAATGAGATCTGGTTAAGCCTTTAAAGGATGTGAAGACAAAAGTAGATTTTCAGATTTCTCTGGTAGTCCAGTGGTTAACATTCCATGCTTACAATGCAGAAGGCTAGGATTCAATCCTTGGTCAGGTAACTAAGATCCCACATGCTGTGTGGCCAAAAAAAGAGAAAAAGAGAGCAGATTTTATTTCAAATGTGGTTAGAAATCATTGGAAAAATTGAGCAGAGGTGTGATGTGGTCTGATTTTACTCTAAAGAAAAGATTGCTCTGACGTTTGGGGAACAAGAAAGGAAGAAGAATCATTCATACAGTCCATGATAGAGAGATTATGGTGGCTTATATAAGGCTAAGACAATTAATTGGATTTATAATTAATTGGGTTTGGGATATATTTTAAAGTTACAGCTGACAAGACTTCTGATAAATATGGCACATAAAAGAAAGAAATTAAAGATTACCACCAGTTTTGGCAAATAAGTGAACTGTTGTGCTGTTTACTAAAACATGAAACATCAAAGCAGGAATGGGTTGGGAGACAATCAATAGTGATGTTTTAGCCATGATAAGTATGAAATGCTTATTAGATATGGAATGAGAGGTATTGAGTAGGCAATTGGGATAATTCTGGTACAGAATTTCATGGCAGAAATCAGGAAAAAATATAGTACATCCATAGAAGAGGAACAGAATGATATAGCAATGAACAAAAGAGACAAAAATCTGACACTCATAAAGCTTATACTCTAGTGACAATAGTCAATGCTTCTTCAGTTTAGCTTATTATGTGCTACATATTGGGGCTTCCGAGGCGGTGCTAGTGGTAAAAAACCTGCCTGCCAATGCAAGAGATATAAGAGATCCAGGTTCAATCCCTGGGTTGGGAAGATTCCCTGGAGGAGGGCACAGCAACCCACTCTAGTATTCTTGCCTGGAGAATCCCATGGACAGAGGAGCCTGGTAGGCTATAGTCCACAGGGTAGCAAGAGTTTGACACAACTGAAGCAACTTAGCACACACACACATGCTACATATTATTCTAAGTACTTCACTTATAATAACATATAATATTCACAAAATCCTATGTGGTAGGTGTTACTACATTCATTTTTGAAATGAAGAAATTAAGCAAAAGTAAAGTTACGAGACATGCCGAAGGCCATATTGCTAATAGATGATAGTGAAATTTGAACTGAGTCTGGTCCTAGAGTCTGTGTTCTTAACTACCACATTACATCTCATTCAAAAGAGAAATAATTCACATATAGATAAAAGTGAAGGCATATAGATTTTGAGATATAGTTTTTGTGGCATAGGGATATATCATATATCCAGAAAGGGAGGAAGGATAAAGAAACTCACAGGAAATTATGCAGCAGGTGCTTTCAAATTAGCATATTTGTTCAGTCCCCATGACAACACTAAATGCTAGATTATATTATTCTCATTTCCACACAGAAGACAAACAGGTAAAGGGTTTGGGCAGAGATATGTTTGCAGGGCATGAAGAGAAGCCTTTACATCTTAGGGTTATAGCCCTAACTCTAAAGTAAACGATGACAGGTTAGGCAGAGTAAGTACATATGCTTCAAAATGATGTGACCAAAAGGGCATAATGTTATGTTTAACTTAACTCAAAACTGCACCTCTCTTGATGAACAAATAAGGGGCTACTAGAGAGATATTTTGTTCACACTTAGATCTCAGTGTTTCTATTTTCAGAACACTAGCATTGACATGTTTTGTGTGAAGCAAAATGAAAAATACACAAGTTAATACAAGATTTTCCCTGGTGGCTTAGATGGTAAAGAGTCTGCCTGCAGTGCAAGAGACCAGGGTATGATCCCTGAGTCAGGAAGATCCCTTGAAGAAGGAAATGACTACCCACTCTGGTATTCTTGCCTGGAAAATTCCATGGATGGAAGAGCCTGGCAAGCTACAGTCCATGGGGACACAAAGACTCAGACATAACTAAGCATGTGCACACTAGACTAGTCTTTTCTATACTCTATAAGCAATTTTAATGTATCCAAATTTGAAAATATGGATTGCATATGATTTTTGTCATCAACATGATAAAATAGATTAATGGTCTTCAGTCAGTCTAAGTCTCTATGGGACTTCCAACAATCATTCAGGTGTTTAAATGAACATATATCTTGTGATTTTATAAGTATCAAGCATCAGCATCACTTCAGTAACATTCTGTTAAAACACTATCTATTTGACCACTTCTTTTGAGACAAAAAACAATGAAAATAGCAGTGCATGTGTTTTAAAAGGTATACTTTATATAACTTCAACTAAATATCTTTATTTTTAATAAGCTTCATTGATATATGCCTTATGCTCACAGTTAAGTATATATTTTGTTGAACTTTGAGGAATGAATACACCCATGTTGTTGTTCAGTTGCTAAGTCTTGTCCAACTCTTGAAACTGCATGGACTGTAACACCTCAGGCTTCCCTGTCCTTCAGCATCTCCCAGAGTTTGCTTAAACTCATGTCCATTGAGTCAGTAATACCATCCAACCACCGCGTCCTCTGTCATCCCCTCTTCCTCCTGCCCTCAGTCTTTCCCAGCATCAGGGTTTTTTCCAATGATTTAGCTCATCTTATCAGGTGGCCAAAATATTGGAGCTTCAGCTTCAGCATCATTCCTTCCAATGAAATATTCAGAGTTGATTTCCTTTAGGATTGACTGGTTTGATCTCCTGGCAGTCCAAGGGACTCTCAAGAGTCTTCTCCAGCACCACAGTACAAAAGCATCAATTCTTTGGCATTCAACCTTCTTTATGGTTCAACTCTCACATATGTATATGACTACTGGAAAAAATTATAGCTTTGACTATATCGACCTTGGTTGGTAAAGTGATGTCTCTGCTTTTTAATATGCTTTCTAGGTTTGTCATGGCTTTTCTTCCAAGGAGCAAAATGTCTTTTAATTTCATGGCTGCAATCACCCATCCACTCATGTTACCACCACCACAATATACATATAAAATATTTTTTATCCCCAAAAGTTTCCCTTGTGTTCCTTCTCAGTCAATTATTTTAGTAAAATCACCCCTAAACATTGACTAACTCTTCTGGTTGGCCAGGGGCTGTCCTCAGATTTGCACTAAAATTCCTGCATCCTGGGGAAACTTCTCAGTAGCAGATAAAGCAATATGGTGGACCACTGATCTGCTTTCTGTCATTATAGATTAGTATTACCTGTTTTAGAGTTTCATACAAATGGAATCATGCAATAGGTATGCTTTCACATCTCAGCATAATAATTTTTTTTCCATTTTCCAAATATATTTTGAGTATTTTTCTTTGTTATGATTTTTATAGAAAAAATTCCCATGAATTGAACATAATTGGCTCGCTTTTTGCATTTCTTTATCATTCTTGTTCAAATGCATCATAATTATACATTATTATACTTATAATAGTTTTTTTTTAATAAACTTTCTTATTGTTTTGAAATTAACATCTCTTACATGGTCTATATGAAATAATCTTTAATCATAGTATGCAATTTCATATTTACTTAAAAAAGTAACTTTATTAGCATAATTTGCTTAATAAAAGAATAAGTAAAATAAAGAACATATCAGTGGTTTCCTATTGTTTGATGTTATAAAGAGGTTTCTTTTTTCTTTTTTTTTTCTTTACTTTATTGTGTTGGTTTTGCCTTACAGTAACATGAGACCGCCATGGGTCTACACATGCTTCCCCTCCAGAACCCACTTCCCTCCCCCCTCCCAACTCCCTCCCCCTGGGACATCCCGGTGCACCAGCCCCCGAGCATCAACCCTGGGCTGGCGATTAATTTCACATATGGTAATTAACATGTCTCAATGTCTTTCTCCCATATCATCCCACCCTTGCCTTCTTCCACAAAATCCACGTGTCCATTCTATACATGTGTTACTTTTGCTGTCTCGCATGCAGGGTTCTCATTACCATCTTTCTAAATTCCATATATATGCGTTAGTATACTGTATAGTTGTTTTTCCTTCTGGCTTACTTCACCCTGGATAATAGGCTCCAGTTCGGTCCATCTGAGTAGAACTGATTCAAATGAATTTTTTTTAATGCTGAGTAATATTCCATTGTGTATATGTACCACAGCTTTCTTATCCATTCTTCAGTTGATGGGCATCTAGGTTGCTTCCATGTCCTGGCTATTGTAAACAATGCAGCGATGAACATTGGGGTACACGTGTCTCTTTCAATTCTGGTATCCTCGGTGTATATACCCAGCAGTGGGATTGCTCGGTCATATGGCAGGTCTATTTGCAGTTTTTTAAGGAATCTCCACACTGTTTTCCATAGTGGCTGTACTAGTTTGCATTCCCACCAACAGTGTAAGAGGGTTCCCTTTTCTCCTCATCCTCTCCAGCATTTATTGCTTGTAGATTTTTGGATGGCAGCCATTCTGACTGGTGTAAAGTGGTACCTCATTGTGGTTTTGATTTTCATTTCTCTGATAATGAGTGATGTTGAGCATCTTTTCATGTGTTTGTTAGCCATTTTTATGTCTTCTTTGGACTGAAAAATTTCTTTTTACATTCCCATGGTGCAATAAATAAATAAGGTATATAGATGGGAAAAATCTTAATTTTAACTTGTATCTCCTTCCATATTCCCCTCTTCCATCAGAGTAACTGCTTTCATAATAATTTTAAGGTTCATCCTTGTGGTTGCATGCAATAGCAATTCATTAGAAAATACTGAATAGTATTATATTCTCTGGGTATATCACAATTTGTTTGTTCATTTACCTATTGATGGATGTTTGGGTGGATCTCATTTTTAGTTGTGAAAAATACTGTTATGCAAATTGACACACAGGTATTTTTGTGAACATACGTTTCAATTTCTCTTCAGTAAACAGCAGTAATTCTGTAGGTCATAAGATAATATATGTTTAAGTTTATATAAAACTGGCAAACTACTTTCCAAAGTAGTTGTACTGTTTTACATTCCTACAAACAATATGTGCAATGTCCTAGTTGCACATTTTTGCTATAAATTTTTTATCAGTATTTTAAATTTTAGCTATACTAGTGGTTATGTAGTAAAGGCTTGTGGTTTTTGTCTATATTTCCCTTGATAATAATGCTGAGAATTTTTCAAGTGCTTATTTGCCATCCACATATCTTTTGAGTGCTTGATAAGTATCAAAAACAGCATATATAAATCCAAATATGTGTGATCCAAATATCCTCATGAACCTTGAAATCATCTTTGGCTCTGTCACATTCCTCAGGAAGTCCAGTAACAAATTAAATTTTCCCTATATTTTAATATACTTATAAACTTACTCTGCTCACTACTTTCATAAGTATCCCAATCCAAGCCACCATCATTCTCTTGCCTGGACTAGTCAATAGCTTATCAACTGGTTTCTCTGCTTTCACTCTTGCTCAACCATCAGTTTTATTCTCCACATGACAGCTAAATTGATGCCTGTAAAATATATGTTATATCATGTATTCAGTACCTAATGAACCCTGATGGCTCCAGGCCTATAAAATAACTGGTATAAGACACTATATGATCTTGCCCCTTTGCTACCATTATGATCTCATTTCCTATTACTCATCCTTGTTTTACTTCATTTCACCCACAGAGACATCTTTTTTGTTCCCTGAACATGCCAACTACACACCTGCCTTTAGGACATTTATAATGTTATTTCCTCTGCCTGATTTCATTTTTCCACCATAAATATCCATGGGGCTTACTTGCTCACTTCTTCAGATGTCAGCTCAAATGCTTTCTTAACACTGAGGTAGTCTTTGGCTACATGGCTTCCCAGGTAGCTCAGTGATAAAGAACCTGCCTGCCAATGCAGAAGATGCAGGAGATGTGAGTTTGATCCCTGGGTCAGGAAGATCCCCTGGAGTAGAAAATGGCAACCCACTCCAGTATTCTTGCCTGGGAAATCCCATGGAGAGAGGAGCCTGGTGAGCCATAGTCCATGGGGTTGCAAAGAGTCGAACATGACTGAGCACACATGCACGGTCTTTGATCATCTTATATAAAGTCACTCCCATCACTCTCTATTCCCCTTTCCCTATCTTATTTTTATTCATACTATATACCTCCACTTGGCTATTAAAAATTTATTTTTTAATTCATTGCCTGCCTGCTCCATAACATTCACTCTTCAATAGTGTCTGATTTTCTCATACTGATATCCCTACAGCTCAAATTATGCTTGGTATAATGAGAACTACATAAACCCTTGTTGAATGAATAAACATGAATTATCCTTCCACGCTAACCAAGTCCACTGCCTGGATCACATTTTAAGTTCTTCATAGGGAGGAATCTTACCTCATTCTTTCCATAGTACCTTATATGAGGTAAATATTAAACATTCAAAGATTCTTGATTGGTTTTTGCATACTTGAAATACTGTCCAACAAGCCTAATTAGGATTAAAATTAGCTCAGAAATGCTGATGTCTAACATTATCTTGATGTTACAGGAATAAATAATGCATTTGATAAAATGTAAAATAGATAAACTTATTTATTATTATTTCTCAGATTCAGCTAATACTTACTGTGCTTGCTACATAACACAAAGAATTTTAAGTGCTTTTGTATAACATTTAATATTAGATAAATTGATTTTCAGATTCAAGTAACTCTCCTAAAGTTATAGAACTAGAATTCTAATTATTTCACTCATGGTTCCAAATTCTGTGCTGTACTTCCGCCTTTCATTGCTTCTTCTCCAGCTACAGGCCTCCCAGTTATTGCCTCTGTCTACTCCATCTTTCATTCTCTAAACCATGTCACATCCTGAGAAGTGAGCTATTAGTCACACTATAGCCAGCCTCTTCACTTTCGTCAAAACTTACCCATTATTGGCTTATTGTTCCACTAATCCAAATCAAGGGTAAATGACTACTACAGCTTAGTGTGGTTAACTTTACATAACAAAATTGACGTTCTATTACCAGGAATCTTTGGCTACCTAATAAAATGAGAAATCACTTTGACAATCTTTGATACTGGGCCCATACTAGAGAGGGAGCATAATAATGTATTTAGGCATTTTTGGAGGCCCTTTGCACATATGTCCCTAGATAGCTACAGTCTGTGTGCCTTCTTCAAGAGTAAGCTATGGGTACACATACACAGATATTTTGATACACTGCTCACTCCAGTGAGTATGAAACGATGAGAATTTCTTTTCACTTACCCTTACTAGCACTCCAATGATAGTTATCATTTTTAAAAAAACTAGGGGACACTGGAAATCAAAATAAAGAGAAGAATTTGTATAAACATTATTATTTTTCTTGATTTTCATCTTTAAATGGCATGAAGTAAGTCAAATAAATGTTAAGCCACACAATTTTTACTTGTTTACACCATCTAGACAGGTAATAAACATTTACCAAATAGCATCTATGTACAATGTACTGTGTTTTGCACTGTGAGAGTTTAAAAAAAAAAAACTGACTCTTGGAGAATTCTGGCATCTGCCAGATAACAGAAAAATGTCCATGAGAATTGGCAGGGAAGTGAACTTAGTATTGACACATCCAGCTTCAAGTTTAGTCCACTCATTCAACAATACATACTAAGCACCTACTATGTGTGAAAACTATGCTGGGAACTGGGAATTAAATGATTCACATAACCCCTTGCAATTTCAGTGTGATTATATATATGAAAATAATAGGGAAGATATAGACACAAAGAAAATTATTTTAAAAATAGAAAAATTTCAACTGTGAACAAGTGCCATGGAAATCAGTTAACAAGAGAATTTTACCTGGATAGGAAGCTCAGGAAAGGCTTCACTGATGGAAGGATAATTGAGCTATGATCTGAAGACTGAATAGGATTTAACCAAGCAAAAAAGGGACAGAATAATGTCCTATGCCCTCTGGCAAGAACAAGCAATAAAGAGTCTGAAAAAAGACCAGTGTGACAAAAGTATAGAAAACATGTACATAATGAATCTAGAGAGGTAGATGAAGACAGACCTATGATGCAAAGACATGTGAAGTTTCAAGTTTCAAAATTAGAATAACAAGAGAGCCTCCTTAAAAATTCTATTCATGTTGATGTATGGCAGAAATCAATGCAATATTGTAAAGCAATGATCCTTCAATTAAAACTAAAAATTTTTTAAAGTCTACCCTATGAATAGGCCTGATGCTAAAATCTTGTTTATTTATATGTGAATTATATGTTTATTATTCCTATACATTATAGCTAGTTTGGTTATTCTTGTAAATTACTGTTTGACAAAAATATACAACACATGAGAAAATTTCGCACTTTGTCTTTCATATTCTTTCCTAAACAGTATACTGAAAGAAAGGTGTGCATTTACAAAGATTTAGAGATCATGAGATAAATTTAAATTGGGAATTCAATATGAAAATCATTCTGGAATTAAATTCTGTAATTTTAACATATTGAGATCATTTGCTTTTCTGAGAAAAGGTCTGAGGAAAATGTGATAAAAACCACAGTTAAGTTAAATATTCTCTAGTCCTTAAACTTCTCTGACTTTTAAAGAAACAAAAGAGAGGTAAATTATTTCCTAAGATACACAGTTTTGCTATTCTCCTCCATTTGGAGTTAAAATTTTGTACTGTATTTAAGGTTTGACCAACTGTAATTTTAACAATCTGGATAGTGCAACAAATATGTGTTTTTCTACATACTATCTAGGTCACTAAGAGCTGCTTTTATATATTTGCAAATTGGAAACTGAAGGTAAATTAAATCCATAGTACATACTTAAAGATATGCCTCAGCCCACACAGAGTTGTATATTTTTTCCCTTATATTCACGGCAGATACAATATCATAGGCATTTAGCAGAAGAAATAGACTGCATAGGTCATGCTCTCTCATTATGCACATCTATAACTTCAACAATGCATGGATCCTGTTAACATAAAGGAACAATGTAGGTGAAATACTACAAAAAATTATAGCTTCTAGAGAGAAAATTGTGCTTTCTTGTTCCTACGCTAAATAGAGAACAAGAGAGCAAGAGTAAGCACAAAAGCCTCTTCTGATTTAAATAGTACAATGCCTTTATTAAGTATATACTTGATCTAGGACCAATAGTATCCACGTTCAAATTGCATAAAATATTAAAGCATATTTTTTTTAAAAAACTCAAATTTTACTAACACAAGAAACATTTCAACATATTTTTTTTTGGCTAGGTAATTTGAAAGTAAAAGAGGAGAATCAAAAAGCTAGCTTAAAATTAAGCATTTAAAATATTAAGATCTTGGCATACAGTCCCATAACTTCATGGCAAATAGATGGCAAAACAATGGAAATAGTGACATACTTTATTTCTTAGGCTCCAAAAGCACTGCAGATGGTGACTGCAGCCATAAAATTAAAAGATGCTTGCTCCTTGGAAGAAAAGCTATGACCAAACTAGACAGCATGTTAAAAAGCAGAGACATCACTTTGCTGACAAAGGTCCATCCAATCAAAGTTATGGTTTTTCCTGTAGTCATGTATGGATGTAAGAGTTGACTATAAGGAAAGTTGAGCATCAAAGAATTGATGCTTTTGAACTGTGGTACTGGAGAAGACTCTTGAGAGTCCCGTGGACTGTAAGGAATTCAAATTAGTCAATTGTAAAAGAAATCAGTCCTGAATATTCATTGGAAGGACTTATGTTTAAGCTGAAAAACCAAATACTTTGGCCACCTGATGCAAGAAACTGATTCACTGGAAAAGACCCTGATACTGGGGAAGATTGAAGGCAGGAGGAGAAGGGGACAACAGAGGATGAGAGTTGGATGGCATCACGGACTCAATGGACATGAGTTTGAGCAAGCTCTGGGAGTTGGTGATGGACAGGGAACCCTGGCATGCTGCAGTCCTTGGGATTGCAAAGAGTCTGACCTGACTGAGCAACTTAATTGAACTGAACTGAATTTCTGTTTATTTATTGAAATATAGTTAACTTACATTGTCATGTTAGTTTCAAGTGTACAGCACAGTGATTCAGTTATATTGTTTTTCAGATTCTTCTCCATAATAGGTTATTACAAAATATTGAGTATAGTTCCCTGTACCATACAGTTAGGTCCTTGTTGGTTATCTACTTTACATATGGTAGTGTATATATCAACATGATTTTTTTTAAAGAATTCTTGAATAAAGGCTATTCTGTTGCTCAGGCTTTTCGTTTTTTCTTTCACATGTACAAGAATCTTGAGAGATTTTAGAAACTTCAAAGATCAAACGGCTTTAATTTTGTCAATTCTTCATTTTTAGTTTAACAACTACATCCCCATTCAATGTTCTTGAAAGCATTTTACAGTAATCAGCACTTGAAAGCCAATCTAATGATCTAGCTTAGCTAACTGTAGCTGTAACACTTCATTTTTTTCAGTGTGATGGTCAAATGCAGGGCAATTGCTTTCTTCCTGTAACTAAAGTGGTGGCTGGGACTAAATATGAGATATGCTACTGATTTAATATTTATTATTGTTATTATTATCACTATTACATAGACATTTTGAATTTTATTTTAAGTAACTTTTCACATACTGTGACTTCTAAAATATTAGTTCATTAATGTCACTGTAATTTAAAAATATTTCTTAGTCCATTTGGGCTACTATAACAAAGCTCATTAATAGCTTTTCTGTGGCTAAAACATTTGTAGGCATAGTCGTACTAGGAAAGAGAGACTCATGTTGCCTCTATTACATTGATTTGAAAAAGTTGGATTATATTTTATAGACTCCTACTTTCTTCAACCATTCTGTAAGAGATATCTAATCTATATTTTTCTAAATCTTCACAAAGCTATTTATATCATCATGCAATTTCTACATTAGGTGATGAAAATCCTTAACAATACATTACAGTAAAAAGTAGTCAATTCATATTGTGTCTACTTTCTATGCAGGGAATAAATCTAGATTTTATGCTTTCAGAAATCACAAGGGTTTCATCCTAGGTTCAAAAGAAGACAACAAGATACTGAGAAAGAAGACAGTATTGATGTTTTCATTTTTAAAATCATCATCCATTTTAAGTTTATTTCATATATAAGAAAATTATATCATTAAGATGTTCACACTGAACTCTTCTATCCAGCCTAAAATGCTGCCTATAGCAGATCCACAAATACCTCAATATCTCCATTGAGAGAAATAACTTACTGGCACAATATGGGGTAGTGGGTATTCATTAGTCATATATTCCAGTGAATATATTATTATATTATGCTAATTAATTTACTATGCTCTATATATATGAATTTCCAGTCAGTAAAACATATAATAAAGTTAATAATATTATAAATTTGTGCAAGTATTCTTTTGCTGCTCCTTCACTTGTTATTTCATTTAATCTTTACAAAGACTCTGTGCTGTGCTGTGCTTAGTTGCTCAGTCGTGTCTGACTCTTTTCAACCCCATGAACTGTAGCCTGCCAAGCTCCTCTGTCCATGAGGATTCTCCAAGCAAGAATACTGGATTGGGTTGCCATGCCCTTCTCCAGGAGAATCTTCCCAACCAAGGGATCAAACTCAGGTCTCCTGCATTGCAAGTGAATATTTTTTACTGCCTGAGCCACCAGGGAAGCCCAAGAATACTGGAGGGAGTAGCCTGTCCCTTCTGTAGGGGAAGATCCCCTCTAGAAGGAAATGGCAACCCATACAAGTATTCTTGCTTGGAGAATTCCATGGACGGAGGAGCCTGGCAGTCTACAGTCTATGGGGTCGCAAAAAGTTGGACAAGATTGATCAATTAACACTCTCACTTTCGATTTCCTTTTGGATGAGGTTTTCTGCTTTGAACCTTTCTTTCTCTCTTTCTCTTTCTTTTCTCACCCTTAGCACTATTGACATTTTGCACTAGACAATTCTCTGTTCTGTGGGGATGTCCTGTACATTTTAAGATGTTTATCAGCATCCTTGATCTCTGCCTACTAGATGCCAGTAGCACCTCCCTCTCCAAAAATGACAACTAAAAATTACTTCAGAAAATGTCAAAAAAAAGAGATCCCTTCAGGGACAAGGGCACTTTCTGCTGAAAACCACAGGTTTGTGACAATACCACGAAAGAAACAGGGAACAGATAAGCATTACTCATTGTAGCTTTATTCAACTCAGATAAAAAGCAGAATCATAGACATTGCTTTTCTGACCAACTTAAGAGTTATAGAGCTGACTTCTGAAAAAGTTTTGAATACACAATTACAGGCATAGTTTATTTTCATTAATTTATTCATTAAATTTCAAAGTATTTTACTAAATAAATTGCATATAGATGATAAAATCCTGAAAACTATGAAGAAATCACAATGTATTCTGTGTTTTTAAAATTATTGCTATCACAAATAATATTTTCAGTTGTGGTTATACCTTGCAGAGGTTTCCCTACATTGTGCTAACGTGAGTTGGATTCTACGCTTGGTCTATGAAGTTATTTTCTCACTAAACATTGTGAAATAAAAAGAAAATATGTAAATATGCCCCAAAGCAAAAAATTAATTTTCAACACAGATGGGTTTTAGAAGTTTTAACAACAAAGAGTTAAAAATTCTTATACCAGGGGAACTTTGTTTTCAACTTTAAAAAACGTTTCTGGTATTACTCTTACAGAAAGGTGAGTTTCATTCCCAAAGCGGACATTTGAAGGGTCATTTAAAATAAAGTGAAAAGCATTAATTATCCAGTTTCTTTAGTCACAACAG
Organism: Antilocapra americana; assembly: GCA_007570785.1. Taxonomy (NCBI): domain Eukaryota; kingdom Metazoa; phylum Chordata; class Mammalia; order Artiodactyla; family Antilocapridae; genus Antilocapra; species Antilocapra americana. The sequence goes on along the minus strand of ML664659.1, from coordinate 3,926,355 downwards.
TATCATTAACTCAACCCTTCTTGTCCCACAAAATGGAAAGAAGAAATGTTACATAGGAAGGTAAGCTTTATGATGTGATTTTTTCCAAACAAAAATTAGTAACAAAAGTATAATTCTGAATTTTTTATTCAATGATAACTGTATATGAAGCCACAGGAGTTGAATCTAAAAAAGGACAAAGTTAATTCCTATTCCATACCATGAACTGATACCAATGAAGTATTCTACATTTAGCCAAGAAACTCTTATGTTTATCATCCAATGATGCATTTACTTGTAGCCTTCCTTTGTCAAAAAAAAACATTGTAGTTTATGGATTAGTCAGGTTATCCATTAAATAATGGATCCAGTCATTGCCTTCAAAGAGCTCATGTTAGTCTACTGAAGGTGGTTAGGTCAGAGATGCAGGCAACTGCTAACAGTACACAATTATGTTTTATAATTTCCCCTGAACATAAAAAATATATTCAATCAATGTTGAATGAAACTAAACTGAAAGAAGTTACACAAATTAGAAAGCAGACTGAATTTTTCTAGGGAGACTTATAAATGACCTCAAATTCTTAAAATCCTCTTCAGGAATGTTTCAGGAAATCTCAAGAAACTCTGATTATTCAAAATGTGTGGCTTGAGCTAACAAACAAGTTGAGGAAGCAGGATATTTGGAGCCATCAAACATCTCAGAAATTCTGCAAGAGTCCATTAAATCAATAAATTCATGCATATTTATCCAAATTTTTCATACTGAAAGTTTGCTCACAATAGGTACTTTATTCTTAAATGCAAATCCCAAGGCATACACACAGTTGTGGCTTTGGTATTAGTTCAAAAGATTTTGTGTGTATATTCCTCTATAATTAATTTGAAGATGGACTTATACAAACAAGTTTCCCTGAGTAAGGGGGAGCTATCTCTTTATAAATGTTCAACATCCCCACTGTGGCAATGTGATTAATCTAGGAGACACACTTCCAAATGAGAATATGTGAAAGGATAGAGTTTATGATTGACCTTAAGGCACACAGCATATCTTGTAAGAAGTTGCTCTCAAGACAGTGGCTTTTTCTCCTTAGCAAAAGAGTAATACCACTCAGAGTTTGGGTGACTCAACATGCTTAAGCTATCTTGTTTTGTTGTTCACTTGCTAAATTGTGTCCAATTCTTTGCAACCCCATGGACTGCAGCAAGCCAGGCTTCTCTGTCCTTTTCCATCTCCCAGAGTTTCCTCAAATTCATGTCCATCAAGTCGGTGATGCCATCCAACTATTTCATCTCTCTTGCCCCCTTCTCTTGCCCCCCTCTCTTGCCCTCAATCTTTCCAGCATCAGGGTCTTTTCCAATGAGTCGACTCTTCTCATCAGATGGCCAATGTATTGGAGCTTCAGCTTCAGCCTCGGTCCTTCCAATGAATATTCAGGACTGATTTCGTTTAGGATTGACTGGTTTGATCTCCTTGCTGTATGAGGGACTGTCAAGAGTCTTTTTCAACACCAAAGTTCAAAATCGTCAGTTCTTCAGTGCTCAGCCTTTGTTATGGTCCAACTCTTACACCACAGCTTTGACTATATGGACATTTGTTTGCAAAGTAATGTCTCTGCTTTTTAGTACACTGTCTAGGTTTGTCATGGCTTTTCCTTCCAAGGAACAAGCCTCATTTAGCATCTTTTAATTTTGTGGCTGCGGTCACCATGTACAGTGATTTTGGAGCCCAAGAAAATAAAATCTGTCACTGTTTCCACTTTTTCCCCATCTATTTGCCATGAAGTTGTTATCTAGCATAAATAAAGGTTCATTATTTTGTACTAAATAGTTCCAAAAGATCTGTCTATGAAAATAATACTTAGCCTTGAAACTGTTATGCATATCATAATTCTTTGTAAACACCAGATATTGTGACAAGATACACTTTAATTTTAGATGGATACTATATCAGACATAAAGATTTACTCAAAATAAAAGTTCTACTCAACTCAAACCAAAAAACTAACCTTGTATATATACCTCAGAGAGATACTCTATTAGGGAGACCATACCATAAATGGATGATGAGGGACGTGAGCAATGTAAAATTATTATATGATAAAATCTACTTCTTACCACTAAAAGTACATTTAAAAGATTCACATTTGAATGAAGTCTTATTTAAAGTGATACCTGTACCTCATACTATATTCAGAGACATAATTATGGAAATTTACATTAAAGAAACACAGGAATGAGACTGTTGTTTTGCTGCTAAGTTGTGTCTGACACTTTTGTGACCCCATAGACTGTAGCCTACCAGGCTCCTCTGTCCATGGGATTTCCCAGGCAAGAATACTGGAATAGGTTGCCATTTCTTTCTCCAGAGGATCTTCTTGACCCAGGGATGAAACAGGTTTCCTGCATTGGCAGGCAGCTTCTTTACCACTGAGCCACCAGGGAAGACCTAAGAAATTGCTGTGCTGTGCTTAGTCACCCAGTTGTGTCCAACTTTTCGTGACCCCTTATGAACTATAGCCCACCAGGCACCTCTGTCCATGGAGATTCTCCAGGCAAGAATACTGGAGTGGGGGGCAATGCCTTCCTCCAGGGGATCTTCTCAACCCAGAATCGAACCGGGGTCTCCTGCATTGCAGGAAGATTCTTTACCAGCTGAGGTACTAGGGAAGCCCCAAGAAATACATTAAATTACATAATTATATTATTCAGTTTACTTTTACCATACAAAGAGTTATTTTTTACTTAAACTTAAGTTCAGTTTGAAATATACATAATAAAGTCTACACCATTCAATGTGGTAGCCACTGGTCACATGTGTCTTTTATGTTCAGATTTTAACTAATCAAAAATGCATAAAATTTAGTTTCTCCACCATACTACTCATATCCTGAGTGCTGAATAGCCACATACTCATCATTACAGAGACTGTTATTGTTAATTTGGCTATACACAGTATAGATAATTACATTAAAAATATATGTATTTTGAAAATATTTAAGAATTTTTAGAGAATTTATATTTTTCCCTTTGTAAAGCAACCAACTTTCAGAAGTAAAGCACTTCAAAGCATTAACCAATTCTAACTGATTGTGAAACACTTCTATCAATCATTCTAGCTAGAACCTTAATATTAAATTAAGATTTTTCTACTTAATGCTCTTTTGAAAATAACTTTCCTAATTTCACTGACCAGCTATCCACCACATTGATGACAAGGGTGAAGTGTGTAAACAGAAAAGTATTACATGTAATTTGACTGCTTGTCCCCATTATTATCATTATTTTCTACTTAGTTTTAATTTTATTTAAAAACTTTAGGATAAGAATGGCATATAAGTAAGGATTCTCCAAGGAAACTAAACTAACAGAAATATGAATGGGCTTCCCAGGTGGCGCTAGTGGTAAAGAACTCACCTGTCAATGCAGGAGACATAAGAGACCCGGGTTCGATCCCTGGGTCAGAAAAATCGCCTGGAGAAGGAAATGGCAACGCACTGCAATATTCTTGTCTGGAGCATCCCATGGACAGAGGAGCCTGGTGGGTTACAGTCCATTGTGTTGCAGAGAATCAAACACAACAGAAGCAAATTTGCACACATGCACACACATGCACATATACATACATATATATGATTTATGTCTAAGGAAGTGGCTCACACAATTGTGGGAGAAGGTAAGTATGAAAGCTGTTAGGCAGTCTAATAGATTGAAAACTCAGGCAGACATTAAGTTTGCAATCTTGAGGCAGAATTTCTTTCTCTTTTGGAAACCTCAATTTTTGCCCTTAATGCCTTAAACTGAGTGGACAAGGCCTATTCATACTGTTAAATGTAATAAAATCAACAATTATAGATATTAACCCATGGAAAAACTACCTTCATACCAACACCTAGATTAGTGCTTGGTTAAATAACTGGCCCTAGTCAAGCTGACAGGAAGCAGTGATGTTACTTTGATGAAAAGGTCTGTCTACTCAAAGCTATGATTTTTCCAGTAGTCATATATGGATGTGAGAGTTGGACTATAAAGAAAGTTGAAAATTGATGAATTCTCAACCAAAGAATTGATGCTTTTGAACTGTGGTGTTGCAAAAGACTCTTGAGAGTCCCTTGGACTGCAAGGAGATCAAACCAGTCAATCCTAAAGGAGATCAGTCCTGAATATTCATTGCAAGGACTGATGCTGAGGATGAAACTCCAATACTTTGGCCACTGTGCAAAGAGTCAACTTATTAGAAAAGACCCCGATACTGGGAAAGATTGAAGGCAGGAGGAGAAGAGGATGACAGAGGACGAGATGGCTGGATGGCATCACCGAATCAATGGACATAAGTTTAGGCAAGCTCCAGGAGTTGGTGATAGACAGGTAAGGTTAGGGTTAGGGAAGCCTGGCGTGCTGCAGTCCACAGGGTATCAAAGAGTCAGATATGACTGAGTGACTGAACTGAACTGAGTTCAGTTTGACACAAAATTAACCATCACATATGGTGATGAGGTCATCTGAATTCTCTAAAATGGGACTGGAGTAGGAGGGAGGTCTTTTTCCATAGCCAAATTGTACCCTGGTCCCTATAAGAATTTCTGTCTACCACTGAAAACAAGGGTGGAAGACTAAGCAACCCTTATTATGATAATGACCATAAGAGATTCTTCATCAGTGTAATTAAATGGTAAATTGCAAGGATATCCATTCTTTTCAACTTTGGTGCATTGTCTGAAGTTTTCTGCCCTTATCTTGAAAATTATTTCCAAAAGAGTGGTGGGGTGAGTTTTTATTTATTTTCTGTTAAAACTCAGTGAATATTACACTGCCTACCTGTGCCCTGCCTTCTTTCCTCTCAACTTGATACTTTATTCCTACAACTACTGAGCTTCTTCTCAGCCTGCTTCTTTTTATCCATTGCTGCAACCTCAATTTATTTCAAAAACTTAAAGGTAGATAAATTTGCTAAATAAAAATTTTAAACAATGTATTTTGAAAAAGTTGTTGTTGTTCAGTTGCCCAGTCATGTCTGACTCTTTGCCATCCCATGGACAGCAGAACGCCAGGCTTCCCTAACCTTCACCATCTCCCGAAGCTTTTTCAAACTCATGTTCATCCAGCCAGTGATGCCATCAAACCACCTCATCCTCTGTCATCCCCTTCTCCTCCTGCCTTCAAACTTTCTCAGTATCAGGGTGTCTTTTCTAATGAGTCAGCTCTTTGCATCAGGGCCAGTTATTTAACCAAGCACTAATCTAGGTGTTGCTATGAAGGTAGTTTTTCCATGGGTTAATATCTTTTTTTTTATTGTTTTTGCCATACATTGTCATGATATCACCATGGGTTTACATATGCTTCCCCTCCGGAACCCCCTTCCCTCCTCCCTCCCCCCCGGGAAATCTCGCTGCACCAGTCCCGAGCATCAATCCTGGGCTGGCGATTGATTAGACACATGACAATTAACATGCTTCAGTGCCCTTCTCCCATATCATCCCACCCTTGCCCTCATCCACAAAGTCCACG